>PVKA01006538.1:0-83031 GCA_004027165.1 Ctenomys sociabilis | reverse complement strand
ATATATATATATATATATATATATATATATATATATATATATATATATATTAGTAGAGAATAGACAAAAGACACAGGTAGATAGTTCACAAAACAAATCACAAATCTTATAACAGGATTTTTTTTTAAACACTCACTCAATAAACAGAACATCCTTAATTACAATATTATTGTACACCAGATTCTCAAAAATAAATGTTTAAGAATTTGCTCTCTCATTATGGTTTTGGGAGAAGAGTTTCTGCCTACATCAGGGGTAGATATGGAAAATGGTGCAACCTCTACAGAAGAGTGATGGACAGTATCTAATGAACTTCTGTTTCCCTTTGACTCAGACATAATGCTTTCATTATGTGTAGCACCAGGTGTATCATATTATATTTTTGTAAATTTACTTATTATTATTTTATTTTAGTAGCAAAGCATCAGAACAAAGCCAAATTGTTAATCAATAGAACACTAGTTAAATAAATCACAGTCCACCTGCACAGTGGATTGGACCAAAGAAAGGATGTAGAAAATGAATACTGTGTGTGTGTGTGTAAATATTTTTGCAAGAACTTGAATTAGAGAAAATGTTCCCTAAATTCATCTGGAACCAGAAGAGACCTAGAATAGCAAAAGTAATGCTGGGCAACAAAGACAAGGCAGGGGTCATCACAATCCCTGACTTAAAATAATACTATAAAGCTACTGTGACAAAATCAGCATGGTACTGGCAAAATAACAGGTATGAAGATCAGTAGAACAGGTTAGAAGTTGCAGACACCTTTACCAAAATAGCCAAACATGTTCACTGGAAGAAACACAACCCCTTTAACAAATGGTGCTTGAACAACCGGCTCACTACATGAAGAAGAATGAAGAAGACTAAAACTATCATGATGATAGACAATGTTTATCACCATGCACTAAATTAAAGTCAAAATGGATCAAAGATCTAAATATTAAAACAGAAACACTAAATCTATTGGAAGAGAAAGTAGATAGAAGTCCAGAAGACACAGATATAGGCAGAGAGTTCATGAACAAAACCCAAACTGCATGGGCAATACCTCAAAGAATCAACAACTGGGATTTCATCTTATTAATAAATGTTTTCATATAAAAAGGAATCTCCAACAAAGTGAAAAGACAACCTGCAGAATGGAAAAACCTTTGGCCAATCATCCCTCAGACAAACGACTTATATCTAAAACATATAAAGAATTAAAAGAAAAATCAGACCCTGACGAAATCACAGACCCAGTCCAACAATGGGCATCTGAGACCAAAATGCACTTCTTAGATGCACAAATACACATGGCAAATAAATGTTCAGCATCTTTGGTCATTCAAGTGATACAAATTAAAACAACCCTGAGACTCCATCTCACCCCAGAAATAATGGCTATCATCAAGAAATTAGTCAATAACAAGTGATGGAAGGGTTGTGGGGAAAAGGAACTTTTCTCCACTGTTGGTGGGAGTTCAGACTGGTACAACCACTGTGAAAATCAGCATGGAGATTCCTCAAAAAGCTAGGATAAGACGTCCTGTTTGACCTAACTGTTCCCTTTCTGGGTATCTTCCTAGAAGAGTTAATAACATCATAGCACAGCTATGTATGCACACCATGTGTATAGCAGCACGATCTGTAATAGCTAAATCTTGAAAACAGCTCAAATGCCCATCAGTGGAAGAATGGACCAAGGCAGGCCTGGCAAAGATCCCTCTGCCCTGTAGCCCCAAAACTGTGACTGTCATGGCACCAGCCAGGCTTTTTTCATTCATCCTGTGGGCTTGTAGAAGGTCTCCCTTGCATCCTGTGGCTCAGGGACAACAGCTGCCAATGCTGTAACTCTAGTTGTCACTTGTGTCTGTCTTGAGGGACTCAGGGACAGTCTCACATCCGGTACTACTGAGATTATAGCAGTTGCTGCCACAGCACCAGTGCCTTCAGGCTTCAGTTCAGTGGAGCACATACTCTTGGAAAGTTGTGTCAACTGCCAGCTGCACCATCTTCGTAGGCTACTGAAATTTGGATTACCGAGAGTCTCAGATACTTTTGACATCAATTACAGCTGAAGAAATTACATATTTGAGCTCCCTTAAAAGCATAGTCAAAGCACCTACCCAGCTAATACATTATACAGTGTATTAGTTAAACAACAACAAAAATGTTTTCCCACCAAGGCTGCTCCTTAAAATTAGAGAAGGCTAGTGTTCCATTGAGGTATAGACATTAACTTAGGGATAAAAGAAACAGGAAAGCCTAGGTTCTAACCTGCTACTGCCTGCACAGAGCTTTCTACTCCAGAGAGCTGAGGTCAAAATGTTTAGTACAAATAAGTTCTGATTGTAAGATATCATAATTGGAGAACATAATTTCAAAAAATCACTGTATGCACACCTCAAGTGGCTATGTATCAAATGTTTCTTGCCAAGTCTCATGTATTGTAGAGTAAAGGTCAATTTTTGTTAGTGCCTATTTGTACTTGATGTGGTTTACAGTTACCTTGTGGAGTGGCTGCATGCTCTCATTGCCACACATTTCTTTCCTTTTATTTAATCTCTCCCCCTTCACTCCCTGTCCTCTCTTCCTCTGGCTCCTTTATCACATTTTGCATTCTCTTGATATTATTCAGCTTAGCTCATATTATAGCCTATGATGGTTACATAACTGGAGTTACTGGCTTCCTGTATTTGGTACATCTTCATTCTTTTTATTTCACTTTCCCCAACTTAGCTCTCCCCCTTGTTCCCTTGAACTACTTCCCTATTGCAAGAGTTCTGTCCCATTGTAGTGAAAGTCAGTTTTCTCTGTCAAATCCTACACTGACTCAAGAGCAGGCAGAAGAAAACTCTACTTACTATCCAATTATTTCTCAAGTTAGCTCTATTTTACTGAATTTTAAAATAGCAAATTATTTTTTGCTGTCCATCTTGCCACAGTTGAAGAAAGGAAATTTGGGCTAAAAGATGGAGACAAGTAAAATAATTGCTAGGCCAAGCAGAGTAAATTCGATACAATATCTATGTGCTATTAATGGAAACTCTCACCAGAACCTTGCGGTTACAGAATTAAATGCCAAAGAGAATAAAACATTGAAATGGTCCGATCATTTTCAATTTGATGCCCAAGAAATGAAAACACTTGGGGAAGTTTCATGCACAAGCTCCAAGTATTGCTAGTTCCATTTTCTTGTCAGATCCTCAGGGTTGACTTTGGGCTTTAAAAGCCAGAGGTGATAGCAAGTCATTCCCGAGTGTGGGCGTAGAAGCATGAGGAAGTATGAGCACCCGGTCTTCTCATTAGCCTCCTGGGTGCAGAAGATAAGGAGAACAGAAAAGACTGACAGTATCCTTTTCCGGCAGCCATAGGCACCTTAGCTTTTTGTTCCTAAAAGAAATGCCACCAGAAAGCATTTGTTCAAGAGGACAAAGGAAATGTGCATTTTGCAACTTTTACTGGAAGTTAGACATAAGAAAAAGTTCTGTTTTGTGATATGAACTGCATGTTAGAAATAATTCTATTGGGTCAATGAAAGTCAATGAATGTCATATTAAGTTACTGAACCTTTTAAGTTAGTTAACAGTTCACATCTGATTGTGAGTTAGAAAGAATGTCTAAGGCTGAATAGCCACATGTGTGTGTATGTGTGTGTGTGTATATATATATATATATATATATATATATATATATATATATATATATGTTTCTGTTTTTCCAATGAAGATTCTTAACTTAGAGAATGAATTCACCCTTAATAATACAATTAAGGAATTTTGGAAGCATAGACCAGAAGACTATTCATAATCCTAAAGATTTCACAAAATAGTGATAATTTTAGTTAGCATTCTCAAAGTGAAAGCACTTTGATCATATATAGAGAGATATATAATTACAACTCCAACTGTGATATTAGTATTAAATTTCTACTTCTAATATGAATGACCACATGTGTCATGATAAAATATGATATTACAGCCAAATGAATTCTGCTGAGCCCAAGAACAATTTCTCTCAAAGACCTTCCTTACAAATAATTAAGTTAGATTAAAATCTGTAAAAAGAGGTATTGGAGAAAACATACTTGCCGGGCTGTCACTATTTACTTGTTTTCAAAAAAAGATTGTTGAAACTTATTTCTTTCTTAAGGAGAAATGACTGTGACAACTATTAACTAAAATGTTGTTGTGGATTTCTATATAATTGGTTTGAATTATATAAAATAGATTACTATATGTTGATTAAAATATGAATCAACCCCAAGCACTTCACATTGTGCTGTGTCTTGGTTTAACAAAAGAAGTGAATATTAAGTGCTAAGTTTTAAAGAAAACCTATGCAAGAGATATTGCCAGCTATTGTAGGAAAAATAAATGAAAATAAGAGCTGGTATTTGAGTATTTAATATGAAACACTTCATTTTGTCATTAAAATAATCTATTAGACTGATATCATGGTCATTCCCATTTTATAGTTGAAATAGATGAGTCCCAGAGAGACAAGTAAGTTGTCTAAGTGATTTATGATTAGATGAATGATGAAATGTAATCCTAGTGGCTGGACTCCACAGTCCCTGATGGTCACCATGATTGCCCGCACCAGGCCAACTTCATATCAATACAGGCATATTTCATTTATTAGATAAAAGGCATTGTAAGGAGCCATTTTATATTTTAGATAACAATACAATCCAAGGCTTCCAAATCAATTGTGCATCACCATGTGCTATTTTAGTAAACCCACATTATATTCTCATCTCCAAAGGCTTAGGTCTCAGTTCCCACCTCCCTGCATAGATGGCTGTCCAAGGAAAATTTATAGAAGTTGTCACTACATAAAATAGATGTAGTAATTATAAGTTATAATGATCATTTCATGAGAAAAAATTTTTTTTTATTTTTTCTGTATTTTAGGGAAGGGTCTGCAGGATGTTCAGGGTCTCTCTACTATACTGAACTCATAGTGATCCACCTGTTTACAGCCTCCTAAGAGCTAGGATTATAGGCGTGCGCCACCACGCCCAGTCTCAATGGCCATCTCAGTGGGCCTGGGGTAGGGGCCGGCATGGCACGCCAGGGGATCGAACCTCCAGCTCCTGCACCTGCTTGCAAGCACTTTAATCTGCTGAGTATTTGGCTCATCTGGGAAAAGATTTTAAATTACTATGATATGATTTCTCAGTTGATTTTTTTTTTAATTTTTCATTTGTATTTAGGACAGGGTGTACATGATATAGAGGGTCTCACTGCATACATTAGACTCATAGTGATCCTCCTGTTTACAGCCTCCCAAGTGCTGGGGAAACAGGCTCTTGCCACTAAGCCTCATCTCAATTGTAGTTTCAGCATGTGCCAAGGACAAGCCAGGGGATGGAATTCCTGGTCCCTGTGTCTGCCTAAGCAGGCCCTTTAATCTGGTGAGCTATTTGGCCAGCCCTTAATCTTTAATTATCGTTGTTAAGAAAAACAGAAACCAGGGTCCAGGGAGATAACTCCAGTGGTATAAACGCCTGCCTGTCAGCACAAGGACTGGGGGTCGATCCCTGGTACTTCATGCTATGCTGGCCATGGTACCCTGGTTTCCTCATGCTGGCCACCAAAACCAAGAGTGGTGGCACATGCCTGTAATCACGGCCCTGGGGATGCTGAGACAGTAGGACCACTATGAGTGTGAGCTGCACAGAGACCTTGTGCCAATAAATAAATAAATAAATAAATAAATAAATAAATAAATAAATAAATAAATAGAAACCAAGGAAGATAATGTAAAAGCTAAATAATTAAAAACAGAAGTAAAGAGTTTTAAGTTTTTTTTCACTGATTCCAACTTTCTTCTTGACAATGTTATGTTCTCACTGTCAGTAAGATCTACAATAATTATTTACAACAGAAAATGCACTCATAGAAAACTTTGTCCCATAAGGCATCAGAAAAAAAAAGACAGCAAGGTATGATATTTCTGCCTAAGTTCTTGTCAGCAATATCCTTAAAGATTGGCCCCTAGCTGCAATACTCAGGTTACCTACATTTCCAAAGAATGACCTGCCTTTTTAGAATTAATATTTGTGTATTTGATAATGTATAAAGGAATAGAAAGTGTCAAAAAGGAGATGCAATAGAATTGATTTTACAGGAATTGGAGTAGAGTCTAGCAAAAGGCTGGTGAAGGTAGAAAAGCAACTGGCTGTTTCACTTAATGTCACCCAGACTCATTCACATTGCCACAAGTGGCAGGGTTTCACTCTTTTTATGCTCAAATAGAATTTCTTTGAGCATACACCCCACAATTTCTTATCCTTCCACTGATGGACATTGAAGTTGCTGGGGAATGGAAATCGGACAGCAGGTTGGAAAGCGAGAAGTTTAGTTGACACATAAACTTGAAAACTTCAATGGAAATTGCATGATGAGTGCAGTGCCTGGGTGGAGCTTCACCTACCATGGCTTCCCATGAGGCGATGCGGCTTGTGTGCTGAACCCCTTGTCAGCTTTGGGAGACGTGGTGGGAGAAAATAATGCCCTAGCTATTGTTTGTTATTATTGTTGATAACGTAGCCCACTAGTTTCTGCATGTGAAAAATTTACATTTTATATCTCCTCTCCCATTTTGCATAGGATATAACTCTATTTTAGTTTCCCAAAACTGAAATATATTACATATACACATCTCATATATAAGTATATAAGTTTATATACCTTTGTGTGTATACTTCTATAAATGTCTAGATATACTCATACATGTATAAATATGTATGCTCATCTAATATTTTAGAGAATCTCATGGTTCATCTTTATCTAAGGTTTTATTTCATGCAATGGGGAGTATAATCTCTGTGGGAATAGGAACAGATCATGTATCCTTTTCACGAACATATATGCAGTGAAAGCAACACTTCTGCAGGTGAAAGATGTTCTATGTATTGGTTGACTTAGTAAATATGGTTGATTCTTAGTTTTATAGAAAATCCTCTAATTCTCTTTCTTCACTGGGAATTGAACCCAGTGCCTCATGTTAGGCAAGTGTTCTACCACTGAGCTACATCCCTAGATCAAATTCTGTAATTGTCAGAATTGCGATCAAAATTATAATTTCATCAATGAAGGACTTCTTGAACTCCTTTTTTTCATTGTTATGTGTTTGTAGTACAGAATGATCCTATTCCTCATGGAGAGTTAGAATGTGTACATAACACATCTTAACTCCTCTGTTACTCTCTTCTCTTCCTTTCCTTCTACCACCTTCTGCCTCTTGGGAACATTTGCAAAAAAATTATCTCCCTATTTCCTGTTAGCTATCTTTTCTTTTGCTTTTCATTCATATTTTGGACTTCTTACAGAAGAGAAACCATGTGCTAGTCAAGCTTGATGTTTGATTTATTCACCTTACATTATGTCTCAAGGTGCATTTTCTATGACTCAAGTTCCTCATTCTCTGTGGAAGAATAGTGTCCCATCATATAGAAAGACAACATTTTTATTATCCATTCATCTGTTCATTAACATATAAACCACTTCCAATGCTTACGTATTGTAAATAGTACTGCTATCAACATGGGTGTTTGTTTACCACCATAATGTAATGTCTTTAATTCTTTCAGGAAGATATCTAGAAAGGGAGTAACTAGGTTGAATGAAACTTTCAGTTTTAGATTTTTGAGAAAATTCCATTACGTGTTCCATAATGGTTGTACTAGTCTACAGTCCCACCAGAAATGTGTAAGGGCTCCTTTCCCCTGCAGCCTCGTCAGTACTTGTTATTGCTTCATGTCTTCATCATAGCCATTCTTTCTGTAGTAAGATATAATCTCCGTGTTCTTCTTGCTTTTTTTAGGGTATACTGGGTGTTCAGGGTCTCACTACTACATCGGACTCGGTGATTCTCCTATTTACAGCCTCCCAAGTGCTGGGATTATAGGCACATTCCACCACACCCCATTTCAGTCCCAGTCTCAGCACTCCCCGGGATAGGGCTGGGAAGGCAGGCCTGAAGGTGGAACATCTGGCTCTCGTGCCTACTTACAGGTGCTTTAATCTGCTATTTGGCCAGCCCTTTTAGAAGGACTTTTTTTTTTTTTTTTTTTTTTTTTGGCTTGCTCAGGATGCCTTAACGGTGGGTCTGGTAAGGCAGGTAGAGTTGGGGTTCGAACTGGGGTCCCCTGCGCCTGTCTAGGTTTGCCAGAGCAAGCGCTTAAATAACTGAGCTAACCTGTAAGCCCCCTTTCAGTGTTGTTTGAATCTACATTTCTCTAATTGCCAGAGATGGTGGGCATTTAAAAAAATTTATTAGCTATTTGTATTTCTTCTGGGAATGTCCATTTCAGTTGCCGATTTCCTTTATCGGGCCTTTCAGCTGGGGGATAGTCCAGTATTTTTGAGTTCTTTATATATAGTCTAGATATCATTCTCTGTCTGAGGCATAGCTGGCAAAGGTCATTTTCCATTCTAAAGGTCATCTCTTTACTCTGTGTGCTGTTTCTTTTGTTGTGCAGAAGCTTTTAAATTTGATATGATCACATTTGTTGATTCTTGGTATCATTTCTTGTGCAATTGGGATTCTGTTTAGAAAGTTCTTACCTACACCTATTTTGAAGGGGTAATTTTGAACTATAATCTTTTTTTTGTGAATATGAAAAGCAAACACACATTTTGACTTATGAAGGGAAAAACCTCACTACTAAATAATACTTTCTCATACACACAGCATGCTACCATGAACCATGTTTAACTAACAGTGTAACTACTGAACAAGGTACTTATACATACTCAGAATATGTAGGTTAGATTCCATTTCTTCAAGTAAGTTCCTTTGTAAAGTAAAGCATACTGGAATCTGTTGTCTTTAACAGATTCACAAGATGCAAAATTCAGTTTAAAAAGGATTAAATGAAAACCAACTTTAAGAAATTAATATTAAAATGTCACTAATGTCAGTTAAGCACTGGTAGAAGATATTAAAAGCTTCTCAAAACTGACATTTTTAATCAAATTAATATTTTAAATAATAGGTCCTCTGTGATCATGGCAATCACTCATGCTATTTAAAATCTATTTTTGATACACATACATAGGTACAGCTCTAAACGTGGGTGGCACAGGCAGCACGCGGAACATGGGATCTGAAGGTTACAAAAAGGACTATGTGTCCCAAACCCATCAATATTGTTGATAATATGAGATTAGGTTTGTAGAGAATTCTTTATCATTTGAATGTATAGTTGTGTTAGTTTTATTTCCCCCACATACCCAGTAGCTTATTTAGCATTGTAACAGAAGATGCACCCTGCCCCCAGTCACAGCCAGCATATTTTTTTTATTAGTTGCCCAGGTAATATTTTCAGTTTTAGTTCTTGTTACCTTTACTTCTTATAAATGGCTATACATTGTGATGTATGGCTGGTCACTATGATATATTTTGTAAGAGAACCAAACCCCATTTAACAAGCCATTCTGTCTCTGTATTATCTACTTGTTTATTCCATATAAACCCTGGACCACAAGAAATCAGGGCCTGATGTTTTGGTCATGATCTGAATCAGTGCTCATTAACATACATAAATCTGCCTCTAAATCCTGAGTGTTATGGTGTTTGTCATTGCAACAGCAGATGTTTGAAGAATTTGGGTGACTTTCCCAAGACCGTAGAGCAAATTAGTAATGAAGCTGGAACTATGTTTTCTTCTTATAATTTCATGCTCTTCCTCTGTAACAAGGACATTTTTGTTCCTAAATCCTGTGTACTCAGGACCTTCCTTTAGGTTATAAGTAGAGAGATTCCTCTAGAAGACCCTTCTTGAAGTTTTAATCTATTTGAGAGTTGTGATACTTTAAGCCAAAAAGAAGTATTAACTCATTTAAAGAAAAATCAGCCACCAGGTGTGATGGTACATGCTTGTAGTAGCAGCCCTGGCAGGCTGAGACAGAAGTCAAGACAAGCCTGAACTACTAAGTAAGACTCTCATCAAGAAAAAAACAAAACAAGCAAGCAAGCAAACAAACAAAAAACTAAAGAAAAAAAGTTTAATGGGATGGAATCCAAAATATGCCCAAACAGGTGCATTTTGATAATCAAAATGGAAAAAAATCTCAGAGAGAACATTATCATTGGAAGAGGGGGCGTTGTTATTGGAGACACTGCACCAGCCAGCTAACCTGTAGAAGGCACTCATTAGGTGCTGCACAGGGCTTGCTTCTGAAGAAGGGCTGAAGGCAATAGTTGGTTTTTTAATCGTAAATTACTCATATATACTTCTATAAATTATATTAATGACAGATTTATGGAGTATAGTATAATAATTTTATACATATAATATAATGTATTATATATGTATTTATAATTTTATACATATACATATATACATATATATTCATATATACATATGTATGCATATATATATATATATATATATGTATATGTATATAGGACCAAATCAAGGTAGTTAACATGTCCATCTCAACATTTTAAATGAAGTTTTAAAATCATATATAACAATTGTGAGTAGATATGAGGTTTGGCATGATGTTCCAATACATTTTCCAGCCTGTAGTAATCACTACTATGCTGTGGGACTGACTTTTTAGAAGCATTCACATAAGAGACAGACCTGTTGAATTTGTCTTTCTCTATCTGACATATTTCATTTACAATAATGGCTTCCAGTTTGTCATGGTTAGGGTTCTTTAGAAAAATAGAATCACCAGAAAATACATGTGTAGTGGTACTTTTGATGCTGGTTCAAAATACCTGACACTGAAGGTTAAAGAAAGAAAATTTTACTTAGTTTGTGGAGATTCCTGTCCATAATCAGCTGGCCCCAAGGCAGACTGGCATGGAAAGCAACAAGAGCAAAAGAATGAAGAGCAAGCCTCTTTTCCTCCCTCATACTGTGCAGAGGCAACCTGCCTTGGGTTGGGTGTAGCTCTCACACTATCTCTGTGCCTCCCCTTCACAGGCTCAGGATGTTTACAAAATTCTGGCCCCCTGGTGAGTCATTTAGCTAAACTTCCAAACTTCTCAAATTGATAGAATTAACATCCTGGAGGGGTAAGGGCCTGTCCTCTATTCCCTAAGATGTAGAACTGCTGAGTTACTTAGATAAGCTTCTAGACTTTTCAGGCTACCTCAGTGTCTCAACCATGACAGCAGGCTCACAGAATCTGATGTGGGAGATTCCACAGTGGGTGCCTGTGTGCTGGAGATGGGGAGGATCCAGGACCTGCCCAGGCCAGGAAGCTGGAAGGATCAGAACAAGAGCAATCAAAGAGTAAGCACCACTCCAAGGCCAAATGTTCCCTGATATGATCCATTGTTGGAAAGCTAAAGAAAACAGAGACAGATGTCCAACAAGGATGAGAGTAAAAGGTGAACCCACCCAAGTAGACCAGAAAAAATACACCAAGTCTTTCTGCTTTCCCTTTTTTATTCCACCTCAGCCACAAGCTCATAAGACAACCATGGTGTCATCACTGGATTTGCTAGGCTACATGCCATGCATGATAGACAGTACCCCGAGACGTACTTTACTAGGCTGCTATCTGTTTCTTCAGAATCAGTGGTCATGCAGTTTCATCCACTTTGCTGGAAATGGTAGGATATCATTTGCTTTTATGGCTGAATAATATTTCATTAAGACAAGTGATTTACTCTGATAAGTCACATGTTCTCCTTGGATAATAAAAAATGTTTTCTAAAAGTTTTAATATTGTGTTGGTTATGACATTTTCAACTTTAATTTATTTATAACTATTTTTTTCTATAGGATTAAACATTCCCTCATCATGTAACAGAGAATAAAACTGAAATGGCACTGTAAATATGCCTTATTCGCCTTGGCCTATGCCTTAAGACACATGCATGGGACTGGTGAGATAGCTCAGTGGACTAAAGCAGCCACTTAGGCAAACTTAGCCAAGCTCAGGGACCTTGGTTTGATCCCCAGCACCACATGCCATGCCAGCCGCACCTCCAGGGCAGGATGAGCTGGCCAGAGTCCAGGGGTAGTGGTGCACACCTGTAATCCCAGCACTCCAGAGGCTGAATGCAAGAGGACCACCATGAATATGAGCTTTGTAGTGAGACCCTGCAACAACCTAAGAAAAGGCACATGCAGATCTAAAGTATAGCATAAAGAAAAGCACAGTGGCACACACCTATATTCCCTGCACTCTGTTGAGGCAGATAGGTTACAAATTCAAGCCTAGCTTGAACAATTTAGCATGACACCATCCTAAAGAAAATAAATATGCTTCTGTGTGAGAAAAGTGTAGACTCTGGAAACATGATACCTTCCTGGAGGATGTCAAGGGCCCTGCCTAGAGCTCCATCACAGGGTTGTGTGGGGAATGGCTGAGCTGTGTCTGAGCTAGAGGTTGGCAAACTCCTGGGAACAGAGCAAAGCCACTCCCTGGCATATCTAATGCCAGAGGCAGACCACATAAGCAAGTCAACCTCTAGCTCTGTCGCACATCAGCAGCTGTCTCGCCATGGTGCTCCTCCCTGTTAACTACAGCACAGGTAGCTCTTGTTCTCAGCTAAACTCTGACACCTTGCTTTTTCAGCCCCATTGTGTACTTCTCTTTTTTCTATGTATAAATAAAGATACAGTCTGTCCTGGGTTTTCATAGCTTTTTCATCAGAGGTTGTACCCCACCCCATTCCAGCTTTCCATCTATTATATGTCTTGTCTTTTCTTAATCTTCTGTCACCCTCTCGTAGCACTCAGCTGGCTGCACAAGTCAGAGCAAGATGGTGCTGCCTCATCTGAACGCTAATTAGAAGCACTGCAGGCCATGCTTAAAGCAGGGTGAAAGAGCAATTTGAGTCCAAGAGTAGACAGACATAAGAGGGCTTCATTTTGGGCAACCAGTAGCTTATTCAGAAACCCAAACAAGGTCTTAAATTTAGTGTCTTAGGACTGAATCATTACTTTCATTTTAGGATCTGATATAAAAAGTTCTTCCAATAAGATTTGAATAGTAAGGGGTTAGGGAAGTAACTCGCCAGGTCCAGTCCCTGGTCCTGCATGCCGTGCCAGCCCTGCAACCCCAAGTATGCCTGGTGAGCCACCGAGACTGGGTGTGGTGGCATGTCTGTAATCCCAGCAAAGGGGGAGGAACCCAAAACAAGAGGAGCACTGTAAGTCTGAGCTGTGTAGCAAGACCTTGTACCAAATAAATAAATAAATTTTAATTTTTTAAATTAAAAAAGATTGTAATAGTAAATAACAAACTCAGATTAGATTTTGCTAAAAGAAAATCTAAGTTAATAGCTCTTGATTTCTTGTGATCTATTTTTTTTTTTTTTTTTTTTTTTTTTTAAGAAAGGTCTCCTGGGACGAAATGTAAGGCTGCAAATGAACTGCTTTTGGCCTTCATGAATGTATAGTAGCTCCAAGACTGCTTGATCAAAATACAACATCTGTGTCTCTTTTAATTCTCGTTGTAGATATTTAAAGTTTTTGAAACCAATTTTCAACTTAGCTTTCTAAGTTTCTAATAAAAATTTGATGTTTCATGTGACAGTAAGACCAATTTGAGAACAGAGACTTTATATTTTATTCTCTTTAAATTTGTAAATTTTTCTTAAACAACCAGTAAAGAGATAAAATTGGAGCTGGGCACTGTTGTACAAGCCTGCATGCTATGCACTCCAGGAGGCTGAGGGAGGTGGACTGTGAGTTCAAGCCTATGCTGAATAACTTAGCCAGACGTTGTCTCAAAGTAACAACAATAGTGGCTAGAGAGGCCACTCCACATGAAGGTGCTGTGTTCAACTGCCAGTAAATACAAGAAAATAATGTAAGATAAAATAAATTTAGTTAACGTAGAAGAACTTGAGAGGGAGGAGATTTTATAACATGAAATCAACATTCACAACTCAAGTATTTACTGAGCACCTGTGACACATGAGGTATTGTCCTCAGAGGTTGGGAGAGATTAGCAAAGCAAGCCAACCAGAAATCTCCACTCTTGTGTGGTTTATTTTCTAGCTAGGGGAAAGAAAGAGTGATAAGGAAAAAAAATAGGTAAATTATACAGCCTGCAATATGTATGTATACATATGGCTATACAGAAAAAAATGAGGCATAAAAAGAGACAGGGATGTCTGGAGATGTGTGGGTTGTAATGATGAATGTGATCATCAAGGACCCACAGGCCGAGAAGTGGATCGTGTACAAAGATTTAAGAGATAAGGGAACACTTTGTACAACTGTGGGGTGGAGCAATTGTTTTCCAAAGATAGGAAAGAGTGAGGGCAAAGAAATGAAGCAAGGAATGACTGGTGGCTCCCAGAGTACGGCAGCCTGGATCCCCGAGCTGGGAATGTCTGGGAGCAGAGTGGTGGGAGAGGACCAAACATGGAAGCCCCAGAGCACACTGGTCTGGGAAGGCCACTGTAGAGGTTTTATATAGAAGGATATGAAGAGCTCTTGTGGGCTTTGAAAAGTGAACGGGTATATTTTCATTTAGAGTTTAATCCCTTCTCTTTGGCTGTTGTGTTGAGCACAGGCAACATGGGGACCAAGGTGGGAGCTGGGGGACCAGAAAAGTTCTTGCAGTAAATCCTGCACAGGGGAAGCAGTGCAGGGTTGGAAACATGAACAGGGGTCAGATCCAGGACATAATCTGAACAGATCAACAGCAACATTTGCTGAGGACTTAGATGTAAAGCACACACTCAGAATGACTCCATCACTTCTGACTTGAGAAAGTGGAAAGGCACAGCTGTCACTGCTGATGTGGGGTAGACACTCTGAAGGAAGCAAGTTAAGAGCTAAATGTAGTCAGGTCCAGCTCAGAAGCCTCCTGGGTACTGCAGGGTCCAATATTGAATGGCAATTAATAGTGGTTATAGGAGTCAGAAATTCTGGGGAAAAGTTGTGCTAGGGGTTTAGGATGATTCAGGGGCTGGTGGTCTATTAAAAGTATTTAAAGCAAGCCAAGCAGGTGAGCTCACAGCAAACAACAGACAGTGATGGAGATGGTACAAGGGCCTGGTCTGAGTTCTAATATTCTGCCATTTAGAAGTTGGGGCAAGAACAGAAAGCAGGACTTCGGCTTGCAATTGAGCTATCAATGAACAGCGAAAGAGGAAAAAAATGAGCGAGTGTAGGAAGAATAGCCGCTTCCGAAGGAAAGAGGCATCGGCTCGGAAAGTGCCGTTGACAGGTCAAGAAAGCCGGACCCTGACTGTAGACCTGAGTGCTATGAATTCATATTTGAAGTTAGATTCAAATGTTCTTTCTCTTTGGCTTTTACTCAGTTAAGTTTTGGCAGACAGTGCTGCTTTGTGAAGCCAGGCATGAGTCACTCCAGAGAGAGATGCTTGTAATTTTCGGGCTGGGCGCCAGGTCACGTGCCTATCGTCTCCTAGTTCTTCACATTCTAAAGCAGCAAGTTCTTCCCATAGTTTGGTCACTGCCTTTCGCATGTCTACCAGGAGCTGGTGGAAGACAGCCCAACCAGAACTGACCCTCATGCTTCCTGAATAGTCTTACTTAGCATTCAGCCTGTGGAAGACATACGCTGTTTGAGTCATTTAGTTCCGAGAGTAACAGTAGCTATTGATGTATGAAAACAAAAGTTAAAAAGGTCATAGATTTGGAGGTTAAATAACAACTTTGCTCATAATTTATTATAATATAGATATCTTAGCACCCAGCCAATTCTCCTAGGTCTTCACTGGGTTTTGCAATAATTTCTACATGCCCAGAATAGCCAATATATGTAAACTTATGGCTCAAAAGCACTTTAGATATAGGAAACAATTTAATAATTCTTTAAGAATTAAAATTTTTAAAGAAAATAGGTATTGTTTCTAACAGATGTTGTGAAGACATTACATAGCTTAAACTTATTAAATAATTTTTAGGCTAATGTAGAGGAACTTTTAACATTGCTTGAGGGCTGGCCAAATAGCTCAGTGACAAAAGCACCTGCTTAGACAGGTGCAGGGACTGTGGCTGGATACCCGGTGTGCCCTGCTGGCCTCACCCCCGGGGATCCCTGAGACTGGGCATGGTGACCCACACGTATAATCCCAGTGCTTGGGAGGCTGGAAATGGGAGGATCACTAGGAGTCTGATATGTGTAGTGAGACTCTGTAGTCCCTGTAGTAAAATACTCAAAAAATATTCGCTTGATTAAAAATCAGTTTCAGTTTCACAAATTTCACAAATCAAACAATTTCACAAATTCTTTTATTTTTCTCTATATCAATTTTTCTAATTAAAGGTTGACTTTGAATGAGATTATAATAACAGAGCATGAATGTATTCAATAAGTACGTTGGAATTTCACAACTCTATATTGAAGATTAAATATCAGAATGAAATTTTATAATTGACCTATATCTATATTCAAAAACCACCCAAAAATGTTAAGACTTTAATTGCAGCAATTTTGTTCACTGTGTGATTTTGTCTGTTAACTTAGCTAAAAAGTGTACCTGTACTAAGCTGAGTGGTCTCGTGGCCCTACAAGTGTGGGCAAGGACTGTGGTCCTCAGGACCAAGCGTGCTGGGTGCAGGCTATCCCTCTCACACGCCTGGCCCTGGGAGCTCAGTGAAGACTTTAGCTTGCTTCATCTTAGCTCCAAGGCCCTCAAATCTGTTTTTGGATTCTATATTCAGGCAGCTAAATGCTAAGAGGCCGAAAGCAGCGTCAGTGTTCATCTGTCTGGGTTTGCAGTCTAAGAACATCGTTTTTGTATGATCTGTTGGTCAAAAGTAGGCATAGATTTAATACATATTGGAAAAGAAAGGAAATGAGCTCCACTTTTCGATGGTGAATGGCACATGCATTTAGGAAGAGGAGAAACTTTTAAAGATTGTCTTTGGATACTGCCTAGCTCAACACCCCTCCCCTCCCCTCCTCCCTCCCTGCCCCTTCTTTTCCCTCCTATATTTTCTTTTCCTTTTTCTTTTAAACATATTTTCTTCTGCCTTCTTGCTATGTTGCTTAAGCTGGCTTCAAACTCAAGAAAATCTCCCAACGAACTATGTAGAAAGACCCTGCACTAGATAAATAAATAATTAAATAACTAAATAATTTAATTTTTTTAAAAATTTATTTTACTCAGGTCCTTTCCCAGCTTGAGCTATAGGACATTTAAAGTTCCTTGCTTTCTTTCTGTTTAAATTTCATTTTAATTTATCAATATACGTTCTGACCTCTTTTGTAGTAGAAAGGCTATACAAACTATGCCTTTATGATGGTTGGAGGCCCATTTTTTCTTTATATTTTAGAGGAGGAGTCTACAAGGTATTCAGAGTCTCACTACAAGATTGGACTTCCTGTTTACAGCCTCCCAAGTTCTAGGATTACAGGTGTGTGCCATCGTGCCCAGTCTCAATTGCCATCTCACCTAGCCCTGGGAGGTGGGGCCACCATAGCAGGCCTGGGGAATCGAACCCCCGTCCCCTGCTCCTGTATGTAAGCACTTTAATCCACTGAGATATTTGGCTGCTCTCTTGAACTGAGTTTGATTGTAAGTTCGTTTTATTAATTGTGCTTGCATTGCTTCTAGGTTTTAATTTACTTTGAGTGTATTTTGTGAGCTTAGAGTTTGGGAACAACAAAAGAGTTTATTTCTTAATCACTAATTCTGGGTAGGAAATGTTTCCTCTATAGCATACCTGAGAGCTGAATAATTCTTTCTTATGTGCACCTATGTTTATTTTATCACACATAAGCTAAAAGAAAACAATTGGCACTTTGCAAAAAATACTTCCTGGTAATTGTTGTATCTATAATTCCATTAAGCATGCTTGCCACTTTCTACATGACTACATGAGATATATATATATATATATATATATATATTTCAGGGTTTCACTGTGTAGTTCAGGCTGGCCTTGAATTCATGACAGTCCTCCTGTCTCATCCTTGCCGATGCTGAGATTACTTACAGGTGTGAGGCACTGAACTCAGCTCCATATGGCCAAAAATATTACCAAATTATTAACCATGATGTAGCAGAACCGATCTTCACTTTTGTCTTCAATAACCATGTTCTCCTTGTCTCTTCAGCTTCCATTTAGCATCTCTTCAAGATCTTCCTACCCTTCCATAACCACTTATTCTTATGTCAAGAACAAATGTTTTAGGGCTTAGCTATAGCAACAGCTGATTTCCAAGTATTAGCTTTAATTTCAGTTCTGATGATACCATAAATGAAAATGTAGGGCTGGTGAGATTTGCGCCAAGTTTGGACCCTGTACCAAATAAATAAATAAGAGTATAAAAATAGTTTCAAAATGTAGAACATTCCCTGAAAGTAGTCGTGCCAAGAAATCAATTTTCCCAAGTTTGCCAACTGTTCGCTGTGACCATCTATGTCTGATTTAACACATTAGCAATAACACGTCAATGAGTTACATAGCCCCAGTGAAAACTTTTGTTCAGTCCTGAATTATCCTGAGACACTTGCTAGGGGCATTGATAATTTTGTTCTTTAGGGACTTTTCCCATTTTTTTTCTATTAAAAAATTGCATTCTGCTGTTTTCCCTGTCATCTAAGGTAAAACCAGTTTCACATATTTCTCTGCTAGTTACTTGTAATACTTTTTATAGATTCCACCTTCCCAAAGTGCTCGGAGTACTTCAGTGCCCACCTGAAGCATATGTACTTAGAGAAACTGGAGGCACTCGAGTGAACTCAGTGTGGCTCCTCCTAAGGAACCTAATTCTATGGAAAGTTTTGTTTTTTTTTTTAGAATTATCTATTATTTATTTGGTACCAGGTCTAACTACACAGGTCGGCCTCATTATGATCTTCCTGTCTCAGCCTCAACAATGCTGGGATTTTAGGCATGTGCCACTACTCCCAGTTTTGGTGGCCAGCCTGGGTTTTGGGGAAAATGTATAGGCTGTGTGTGAGAAGCAAGTAGATATGTAGCTGTGTTGGGGGCAGATGTTGTGTGACAAAGGAAAAGAAAGTTGGAATAATACTACAGTAGAAATTCTATTTAATAATGACTTCTGTGTTAAGCAGAATAAATGGAGGCTTTGGGCAAATGCCCAATAATCTAAGAATGTATTTCCCAAAGTATTTTGGGTTTGGCAATGTGTCTATGAATTGTAGATTGAAAGTGTAGTGATTAAGCTATTTAACAAACATGTAAAAAGTCTGTCCTTGGAATTCGGGTGAACTGCCACCAGGTGGTAGCAGATATTTTGACTACACGGGCCAGACCAGTGGATAGGAGTTAGGACTATGCATGAGACTGCCAGTTCAGAATTCTAAATTGCAGAGCCAGCCAAATAGCTCACCAGATTAAAGTGCCTGCTGTGCCAGCCCGACCCCCAGGGTGCACTGAGACAGTGATTGAGACTGGGCATGGTGGTGGGTACCTGTAATCTCAGCACTTGGGAAGCTGTAAACAGGAGGATCACCAGGAGTCCAATCTATGCAGTGAGACCCTGTAGACCTGTGGACCCTGCCTTTAATACAAAAAACAGAAACAGCAACAACAACAAACAAAACAGAATTCCAGGTCACACTGGCTTTTATACGTGTATGTGTCTACAGGCATGTTCGGACAACATTTAACCATCAGGGCCAGATTTGAGTAAAATAGTTTACTTTAAATGACACAGAAGAATGCCTCTTTACAAGAAGAGTACAACATATTTGTTCAACTGAAGTTTCACTATTAGAAGGTAAATACAGTTATATATTTTACTTCAGTGAAGAGGTTGGAAATTAATATTCTTAATATTGTCTTAAGCAAATTCGAAAACACAACTCATTTATTGGAGAATTGTGAATCTGAAAATGAGCTTAAGCTTGAGAAACCCTGGCAAGAGGCCTAATTGTTTCCTTCAGAGTATAGGTGGAACCTACGAGACTCTAACAGCAGACAAATTTGCCTCTCAGACACTGTCATAGATTTTCTCCTTTTGTCATCTAATTTAGTCCTCTCCACAACCTTGTGGTATAGGAAGCATTGTTCCTGTTTTTCTAAGAACCTGTGACTCAAAGACCTTCGGCACTTCCCAGACTTATTTGTATGAATCATTAGTATCTGGAATTTGAACTCATATCTGGATTCAGCTTCAGTGTCATTTCTGTTTAGCTCTCTTTCAAATTTAACATTTCCCAAAATCACGTATGTTGCTAACAAAGGACCAGCAGAGTTCACATATATTATGTTACCAAATTGCAGTTGTTCCATATATTGAAATCTTGTGTACATCTATGACTCCTTCTAAATATAGCCAGACCTCCTTTTGCCTAGGTACCAATTGCATTGGTACTGCACATGTACAAAGTATTATGTTATAGTCTTTTAACTATGTATCACATATCTATGTATACATACATAATATGTTTAGCACATAGTACTATGCATTTTTCTCTGAGTTTGTACTTTGTGAAGTATCTGCATCAGAGGGTATAAAGCTGCATTTATTGGCACATTTTATATTTATTCTGTTAATGTAGTTTTAGTGCAAGTTGTAAATAGAAGCCTACCAGGCCCAAGATGATAATGAACATAGTTAGCTGTTTCATGCCTCAGTGCCTACAGCTAAACATAAAGTAAGGGAAGGCAATGATAGAGCAGACTTCCTCTCCTGTGTCATTTCCAGTTTCAGAACCTTACTTTTGCTTAATTAAGTCGAAATACATTATTATACTGGCGTGTGCTTCTCAATTTTACATAAATTTGTTATATTTTAAAACAGTAGAAAAATGCTTCCAATGTAGATGAAGTGAAAAATGCAATGGTAGTTAACCTATTTTTAGTTCAATTATAGACAATTAGTTAAAATGTTTGATATTGTTAGAAGGCATTTCTGACAATTAAATAAAATGTGTATGTCTTAAATTCACAGGATATGTACTACACCCAAACTATATGTAGATAAATGATAATAGAAATTCCAGGGGTGGCCAGATAGCTCAGTGGATTAAAGCACCTGCTTAGGCAGGCAGGGACCAGGGTTTGATCCCCAGAGTGCCCTGTCAGCCCTTCTCCTGGGGTACATTGAGACAGCAAATGAGACTGGGCATGATGGCAAGTGCCATCATGGAGGCACTTGGGAGGCTGAAAACAGGAGGGTTACTGTGAGTCTGAACTATGTAGTGAGACCCTGTAGACCCTGTACCAACTACATTTTAAAAAAAGAAAGAAATTCTGAATAGTAAAAAGTCAGTAGTCAGAGGTACTGAAACCCTGAATCTTGGCTCTAAGATTATGACTCAGTAGCTATGTTTGGAGAAAGTACTCAGTGACTTCCTCAAATAAGTGAAATTTGTTGATCTGATTGCTTCCCTTGGCTAAGTGTTTTGATATACACATTTTTACCAATGGTTCCTGCTTCTCTCACTTGGAAATAATAATTCTATAGCTTTGATTTCACTGTTGGTTCTGATTCTAATTTGGGGAGTAAGTAGCCTTCTCTGGGCTTGGTAAGCAGTGACCAGTGTCGGCTTTTTCCATAAAACCAAGATCTGACTACACACGTGTCCCAGGTGGGCCATCCCTCCTGTCTTAGCAACCCTGGAAAATATACTGAGAGTAAATATTTTTTTTACTCTCAGGGAAAAATTAATTGTGTCAGTCAAAGGAAAATAAACCATTGCCATTCGAGAGGCAGCATTACATATTATTTAAATTATATAAATAACCCTTGGTTCCTCCTATTTCCTTTCTGCCTTTGATCTGGAGTGGCAAATAGATATGTAACAATTGTAATACTGTACCTGCCACCATTCCATGTGGGAGAGTCCTGAATGCATCAGCTTAGTACTTGGATTGTAGTGAAGCACTTTTAGGCTGGTGCAATTCAGATGTTCCATTTTCTCCCTGACAAGGCTAATGCCCCAAGAGCCTCATTATTTTTTATATACCAAAAAAAGCAAGACAAAACAAATGAATAAAAGCTCCCAAAACTTTAAATAGCACCTAGAATTTCTTTAATGTCTCTCTAAGCACCAATTGTTCCCTTAGTAGCAAAGTTACCAAAATACAGTTTCTAAAGACCTAGGATTCTTATACCTAAAATAAGGAATCTAATTCCATTAGGTTGAGTACATACATTTATGCTTTTTCCTCAATGATGATTGGGAATAGCACTAAGAAAGGACACTAATATTCAAATCACAGTGTAGCAGAAACCAAACCATGAAGAAATTTGAAAACATTCCGTATGGGCTTACTTGATTCTAGTGTGGCCTATGTAAGAAATTTTCAAGGCTTGGGTTTGGGGACTATGTAAAGTATATATCTTTTCTTTTTTTTATTTATATATTTGGTAGAGTCTCACTATGCAGTTTGGACTCGTAGTGATCCTCCTGTTTTCAGCCTCCCTGACACTGGGATTACAGGTGTGTGTCACAACACCCAGACTCAGGCACCAGTTTAGCATGCCCTAGGGATTGAGCCCTGGTCCCTGTGCTTGACGGAGCAGGTACTTAGTGTGCTGAGCTATGTCACTGGCCCTAAAGTGTATACATCCTAAATCTCTGGAAAACAAAGAATCACAAACAAGTAAATAAAGAAAGAAGAAATATTCTACAATTGATATTTTACAAATATATAATATGCTAGAAATAGTTATAAACAACTTGTAAATAATGATGTGAAAAAATGATGTTTCCAAGAACCTATGAATGGAGATCTTTTCAAGTTTATAGTGATTGTGCAGCATAAAAGTTAAAAGCACATGGGGAGATAGCTCAGATGCCTAAGCACCTGCCTGAAGAGCCCAAGATCATGAGTTTGATCTCGGTCTGGTACCACCCATAAAAAGATAATAAATGCACAAAGGCTGGCCAGATAGCTCAGCAGACTAAAGTGCCTGCTTAGGCAGAGTGCAGCTGCCGGGGTTCAATCCCCAGCATGCTATGCCGGTCCCAACCCCAGGGTGCACTGAGAGGGTGACCAAGACTGAGTGTGGTGTTGTGTACCTATAATCCCAGCACTTGGGAGGCCGAAAACAGGAGGATCACTAATAGTCCAGTCTACATAGTGAGCCCCTGTACACCCTGTCCTAAATACATTTTTTTAAAAAAGTTAAAAGCACATCTTGAAAATAAAACCCATGGTCAGAGAATGGATCCATCAGCTCCTTGATCCTAACTGAATAACAAGTTTCTGAGCCTATTTCTTCATCTCTAGTCATAGTAATAGTACCCAATGTTCTACTTGTATACATATTCAATGAGCTATTTATTGCAACTAACATTTACTGATAAATTAACTTACAGAACACATTTCATCACTCTGAGCTACCATTATATTTATTTGCTATAGTTTTTTTTTTTTTTTTTTTTTTTTGTCAGTACTGGGCTTTGAAAGTAGAGCTTACATTCAGTTATATGCCCAACCTTTGTAATTTTTTTAAAGTTTATTTAGAGGCAGGGTTTCACTAAATGGTTGCATTGACCAGGCTGGTCTTGGTCTCGTGAGCCTCTTCCATGGCCTCCCAGAGTGCCTGGGCTTGCAGGCATACACCACTGATCTAGTTCTTTGGTGTATGTTTAAACTTACTCATGAGCTGCAATGTGAAGCTGAAATAAACCCTAATGGAGCATTAGCTCGAGAGGTGACTGCTCTGTGTGATATTGACAATGATTTCGGGGGCATTATTGTAATTTTAAATATAGATGTTTTGGAAAGATATAGATAGAATAATACTGTAGTTCAATATTTTCCTGTCCCATGGATAACTGGACAAGAAAGTTTTCTAGAGTAGTTCTTGGTAAAGTGTGGACTCTGAACAAATGCAGTGTGCTGCCTGAGTTTTTATGCATATGGAGTAAAGAATGGCTCTCAAATTTTCAAAACGTTTTACTAAAAACAAAGTAACAAAAACTCAATGACAGATGGTAGCCCACAAAGTTAGAATCTTGCTCTTTACTGAAAAGTATTCTACCCAAAGAAAGTTCTTTGAAGTTTATCTTTTATATATTTACACTTATTAAATTAAAAACTAAGAACTTAGAAAAATCTGTTTTTTTATGAGATTTTCTTTTATTTTTGGAATAATGTATTTATGAATTTTGTGGTTGCTTGTCTATGACATGGTTGAAACATTAGTGTTGTTTCAAGGTTCATTTGTGGATTTTTCTTTTGTGGGGTGCAGTTTCTCAATTACCAAAACTCATATGTCTGCCCCCAACTGTATTACTTTTCCTAATCATTAATATAAACATTAAATATATGATTGATAAATCATTATATATTATGTAAATTGGTTATATCTATGTGAAACGACCAGATTTTTAATAGCATTTTACTTAGTTTTCATTATTTAGTGAATCCTGCCTTGGGATATACCAATCCCAGAAAGTAGAATTCCCAAAGCAACTTTTAATAGCTTCAGGGGAAAGCGAAGATAAGCCAGCTGGAAGAAAGAAAAAGGAAGGAGAAAGCAGTGGCCACTGGAGGACGTCATCGCTGCTGTCTCACAGGTGCTGCTGATGTCCACCTCTTCCACACCGACCTTTTCAAAAGTCTCTCAGGGTTTTGGGTTTTGGATTCAACTCATGAAATCATCACAGAAGGACATTTTGCTTGAGTCTCAGAGGACTGGCTAAAAGCCTTTTTGACAATTAATGAATCCCAGTCTTTTTCAAGATACCTACAGGCCTTGAATTGAAGGGATTTTCAATCATATCAGACATCTTTTCTTAGTACAGCATGTGATTTTTGTAGCTTGTAGCTTGGGGTTGCTTTATTAGTAGAGATATGTGTGGCTGATTTCTGCATTTTAGACAGTATCTATAAATTCAGATAGAATGAATTATAAAGAAGCTTATATTTTCTATGATTCACTTTTGATAAACTCAATGAAAATTATCTGGGGTTTTTGAAAAGTACTTCAACCTTAATAATTGAGAACAATTACCAAATAAGTCTGAGATTTCAAAATGATGTTCTAGGCACAGCGGCGACGCATCCGGAGCTTGTAGACCGATCTGCTTCTTCCTGCACCGCAGCAACAGCCGAGTGCACAAGCACCTCTCAAGCCACGTCGAAGTCCCACAGCGAAGCTGGGACGGCCTTCATCCAGACCCAGCAGCTGCACGCGGCCATGGCTGCTACCTTCCTGGAACACATGCACCGCCTGGACATCGGCTCAGCCCCCATCACAGCCCGCAACACCGGCATCATCGGTACTGTCGGCCCGGCCTCCCGCTCGGTGGAAACTCTGAAGGAGATGATTAAGTCTGGGATGAACGTGGCCCGGCTGAACTTCTCTCACGGAACTCATGAGAACCATGCGGAGAACATCAAGAACGTGCATGCAGCCACCAAGAGCTTCGCTTCTGACCCCATTCTCTACTGGCCAGTGGCTGTGGCCCTGGACACCAAGGGCCCTGAGATCTGAACCGGCCTCATCAAGGGCAGCGGCACCACGGAGGTGGAGCTCAAGGGAGCCCCGCTTAAGATCACGCTGGACAATGCCTTCATGAAGTGCGACGAGAACGTGCTGTGGCTGGACTACAAGAGCATCTGCAGGGTGGTGGATGTGGGCAGCAAGGTCTACATGGACGACGGCCTCATTTCCCTGCGAGTGAAGGAGAAAGGTCCCGACTTTCTGGTGACTGAAGTGGAAAATGGTTGCTCCCTGGGCAGCAAGAAGGGAGTGAACCTCCCCGGTGCCGCTGTGGACCTGCCCGCTGTGTCCGAGAAGGACATTCAGGACCTGAAGTTCGGGGTAGAGCAGGATGTGGACATGGTGTTCATATTCTTCATCCTCAAGGCTGTTGATGTCCACGCAGTGAGGCAGGTCCTGGGGGAGAAGGGCAAGGACATCGAGATCATCAGCAAGATCGAGAACCATGAGATCCTGGAGGCCAGCGATGGTATCAGGGTGGCTCGTGGTGACCTCGGCATCGAGATTCCTGCACGGAAGGTCTTCCTGGCCCAGAAGACGATGATTGGGCGCTGCAACCGCGCGGGGAAGCCTGTCATCTGTGCCACACAGGTGTTGGAGAGCATGATCAAGAAGCCCCGGCGCAGCCGGGCTGAGGGCAGCGATGTGGCCAATGCTGTCCTGGATGGGGCGGACTGCATCATGCTGTCTGCGGAGACAGCCAAAGGCGACTACCCGCTAGAGGCTGGGTGCATGCAGCACGTAATTGCCCGAGAGGCAGGGGCTGCCATCTACCACCTACAATTATTTGAGGAGCTGCGCCGCCTGGCCCCCATCACCAGCGACCCCACAGAAGCTGCCGCCGTGGGTGCCGTGGAGGCCTCCTTCAAGTGCTACAGCGGGGCCATAATCGTGCTCACCAAGTCTGGCAGGTCTGCTCACCAAGTGGCATGGTATCGTCCACGGGCCCCCATCATCGCTGTGACCAGCAATCCTCAGACAGCCCGCCAGGCACACTTGTACCGCGGTATCTTTCCTGTGCTGTGCAAGGACCCTGTGCAGCAAGCGTGGACTGAGGATGTGGACCTCCGTGTGAACTTGGCCATGAATGTTGGCAAAGCTCGAGGCTTCTTCAAGACAGGACACGTGGTCATTGTGCTGACGGGTGGCGCCTCGGCTCTGGCTTCACCAACACCATGCGTGCTGTGCCCGTGCCCTGAAGGCCCTGGAGCCTCTCGGCCCCCTTTCCTGTCCCCTTCCCCCAACCCATCCATTAGGCCAGCGACGCTTGTAGCACCTTACTCTGGGCTATAGCTCGGCACCCACGAGCTAGGACACTGGGAAGATTGGCCTAGATTGCTATGTCGTAGATGACATGAAGATTTACAAGAACTAATACTGCAAGCAGACAAAGGAGCCAGGGGTTTGATCCCCGGGCCAGCCATGCTGGCCCCACGCCCAGGGCATGCTCAGATAGTGATTGAGACATTATATTATATATATATATTGGTATTCAGTTCAGTTAATACCCGATTTTAAGAATATGAAGCACTATCATTTGATTTAGACCTGTAGAATGAAAAAGAGTTTTATAAGAGGGGAAAATGAAATTCTTAAGAAAACAGCCTGTGTGAACACAACAACAGAAGACTTAGGGTGTTCACAGAAGTACATGCCCAGAGCGATCCAACAGAAGGCTGAGAGATTAATGATAATGAAGAAAGAACTCCACCATAGAGATGCTTACACTCTAGTTAGATTTACATAGGTAAATTTATTCCATTTTACCTATTTATTAAATTTATTTAATGTTACCTACTTCATAGGTAACGGAGATTACTGATGTTTATAAATATAGGCACTTCAAACCAAGAATAGTTGATTAAAAATGGTGGTTAGATTATCTGAGTTGCTCTGTTTCTTTCTTTGTTTCTGATTTTTGTTCTTGCTTAGATTTTACTATTCAAAATAAAATTAAATAAAATAGGACCTAAATGCAAGAAGTTGATTGTATGAATTCTGTTGAGAAAAATCATTTATTCTGAGAACAAGAAGCCCTTTAGGTTAGCTGTACAGAGTCTGATAAAGTAATGCAATGACCCTAGCAAGAGATGACAAAAGCCTGAGCCCTGATGAGGAGGCAGATGTGGGCTAAAACAGCGATGGCCTGGATTACCAGGGGCTGAGGTGAGGTGAATGGGCACACTGACTGCCACCTTCCAAGGTACAGAGAAGCACCAGGGGGCTGGAGGAGTGCCAGCCAGCTTAGTTCTGCACCTCAAGAACTGAAATAGCTATAAGGTATCAAGGTAAAGAGCCTAAAAAGCAATTCTCTATTCTCTGTGCATTATCAAGTAAAACCACAAAAAGTATAGCAGCAACATGTGAATCAAACTGTAGCCAGCAAAACAGAAAATGTGATTTTATCTTGAAGTGAATCACTTAAAATGCATTGTGCACTTTGCCTTGCTTTGCAATCAGAGAAATTTAGGCAAAGATTTAATCTAATTAATGTTCTGTACAGACAAGTGCAGAGAAAGTTAGTTACACAACAGGACAGTGCGGGCAGAACCCTGCATGTGCGATATTAAGGCAATGCTTACATAAACAGCAGCAGGCGCTACTTCGGAGCTTTTCATGCACACACTGACAGGGCGCCTTTTGGGCAAAAGTTAGTAATTAGAATAAATGGAAAAGAAAGGATATAAAACGTATAAAAAGTACTAATTTTTTCAAAAATAAATACATGTAAGTACTACAGAGAACAATGTGAAATGACACCCAAAAGAGTGTGATTACAGGAAATTTTGCTATTTCCCTTGTTTTCCTCCTATTAAATACGTTATGCTAAAATTCATTGAGGGTCTTAGAGAATACTTGGCTTACATGAAAAGTTTAGCTCAACTAATTTTAAAAACAATGTGATTGACTTTTAGCTAAAAATAAAAATGAAATCCATTCAACAACCTCATTTTGAATGTGAAAACAGCACACTCCCACTATTACCTCAGAAGTAGAAAATTTCACGTCTTTATAAAAATTACTGCATATGCTTTAGGCTCATTATTAAAAGTCACAGTAATCTTTAATTTATCATTTAATCTGGAACCAACTTTAGAACAAAAGAGGCCCTAATAATAATTACTTGGAGCAACAGGTACACATTAGGACATACAGTCACCTTCCTTAAAATAGGTGTACACATTCACCTAGGTTAAGGTTTGAGACTCCTAAAAAATGGAACTAGGAGATGTAGCTCAGTGGCACAATTAAGGTCCTGAGTTCAATTCTCTGTACCTACCCCCCTTTCACAACACAACTATACATTTGTAGAATCAACATAACTTTCCATTGATTGACTGATGAATTGATTGATCAGTTGATTTGTTTGCTTGCTCATCTGTTTGTTTCAAGGTACTGGGCACTAAGCCCAAAGAATGCTAAAAAAAAGAATTTTAAATCTGTTTTACTTTTGTTTTAAGGCAGGATTTCACTAATTTTCCCAGTGTAGTCTCCATCTTGTGTCCTTTTACTTCAGCCTCCAGAGTATCTGGGACTGTAGGTGTGTGCTCTGCACCTTGCATAAGCCACTCTAAGTGTCTGGGTCTCCATGTACTTTGAAACGCTATAAAAATCAAAGGCACTTAGAACAACTTGGTTATTTTAACAAATGAGATAAGTTTTAGGGGAGCCTTCGGAATAACAGCATTCCATCCAATACTGGTACTACGGTTCCCTATACATGTCCATTGAGAAGCCCCTGGGAATGATTAAACAGATTGAAATGCCACATAAGTCATAAAAGCCATTTTTTCTCTAGTTCTCCAATTCAGATTACAACATAATTTTTAAAGGAACACAAAATAGAGAGAAAGCTCCTGTGGCAGAGTATCATGGTGTGGCTTAAAAGGAAGGGCAGCTTGGGGGACAAAGAGCAGTGACTGAAACCATCTGGACTCAAATGCGTTTCTTTCTTAATGACTTTTCTGAATTACACTGAATTAGCAGGAACAGCTGAAGCTTAGTGGCCTCATTCCTGCCTGCACATGATTTCTATTCTCCCATGCCATCAAATTTTAAATTTCTGTGGGAAGGAATTAACAAATTAAAGTGATAGCCAAGAAATGTAAGTCCTTTAAAGAGACAATGATGATTGTTAGGATGCTACCAATGATTTCTAAGGTTCATTTGAGCTTTGAAAGAATATTACTATAAAGTTTCTTCTGGGATTTCACACAGGACATTAATTATTATCTTTTTAGCTGTTTGTGAGTCTACTCCCTAAAAGAGGGTAAGAAATGTGCAAAAATACATTTAGAGAAGCCATAGTATGACTTGCTAAATTAAAAATATGCCTTACAAAAAGATGCTATAAAAACAACACCCAAATAAAGTAAATTCGAGGTCAGCAGGAATAAAATCACAAACATTAGAAAGCTATTCAAATTTCTGACGTAAGAAACATGTAAAAACAGCAGTCCACAGATGAGGCCAGCTCCTCTGTAAGCAGTCAGCTGTATTAAGAGAGAAGGGCCCCAGACGTTGTGGGCAAATGTGTTGCTCTGTCTTCACTGGTCGGGGATCAGGTGATAAGGAACCGCATACGACTGATGGGAAGGCAGGCTCTCGTCTTCTCAGGGCGCCGTGTACACTTCTGTCTATCTTCACAGCCTAGCACACACTTTGCAATCAGTGTATGCTTAATCCAAACTCACTAGTTTACAGTCAGATCCTCAGAATCCTCTTAACTTCTGTTCCTATTTTGCCACATCTCATTTTATTTTTTAAATCAGCATACCTTTCCGTTATTCTTTGGTTGGTTACAGTGTTGTGGACTCAAAACTTTTGGTTCTCCTTAACATCTTAGAATATTTGATTATTCCACTATTCAAGATATTTTGTCTACTTTGTTTCTTTACCATCCTTTGTCTTATTTAATAAAAGATGAGGCCTTGCTACTTTCTTTTTAAAAAATACATCTTAAATTATTTTTTCTTGATGTGATATTTTTGGAAAGGTAAGGCAAGTGGAGTGGCAAGTAGTAAGGACATTTAACTTTCCTTGACTTGCAAGTCAAGGTAGAGTTACAGTCTTACCAAAAATGTTTTTAAAATGTAATATTTAAAGCATCTACAAGGGTAATCACTTTCTTGACTTCTAAGAATTTGACAAGTTGACTTTTGTGCCTTTTGGTTTGGCAGGTCCAGGGTTCTGCAGCTGAATTACCTTCTTCTCATCTCAAATCAGGAAATCATGATGAACTCTACTAAAATAGAATTTTAAATACATGGTGGATCATAATATGTCATATATAATCTTATCACCAAATACAGCAATTATTGAAAGCTTTAAGACGCAATGTAAGCACTAGTGTCCTATCTCAAAAATATTTCAGTAAAAGTCTAAGTTTTTGACATAACTGGAATATAACTGAAATAAATCAGTAGGTACTCAGTAAATAGACCAAGTTTGAAAAAAACTTTATTTATGTTAATGAATACATAATAAAATTAAAGAGAAGTGTTCTTTTATTATATGTGGTGGAAATGAATTCTTTTGGAGTGCTTGCACCCTGTAATTTTCTACACATTTAAATCTTCATTGTGTTAGAATTAGCATGCACTGTCATCCTTCCTCCAATGTGATAAGGTGAAAACAACTTCAGTATCTCAATCATTGATTCACTAGTGACAGAGAAATACACCCATAGTCAAAGTAAGATTAAGAAATTAAGTATTTTAACTCCAATGAATGCAAAATGAGTTCGGAATAGCTGTTGACAAGACATAGATAGAAGGCTTGTGACCAACACTGACATGGTACTTTATTATTTCCTGACTTCAGACGTCAGTGGATTAGGTAAAACAAATCCAGTTCTTGAGCTATTCATGATTGCACAACTGGAGCTCTTCTTTCCCTATAAATTTTGTAGTCTCTAGAGGGATGATCAGACAAGGTCAGTAGCATTGAAGGCTCACAAGAGAGGAGATTAACTCGACATGTGGAAAGATCATTTTTTCGTCTACCCAAAAGATTTCCTGTATTTCTAGGTTCTCTGTCCTTCTCACTTTTATGAAAGTTTGTGCTCAATAATGGATTTAGGAGACTTGCTCTTCTGGGACATAAATGATCACAAAGCATTTTTCAAAGAAATGCTTTTCCAGGTAATATAGTTACATCATAATAGGGGACACAGATGGTGTTGTCTGAACAGAAGAAATTAGCTTCTGTAAATCCTCTTGTGAAAACCAGGTAGATAATCAGAACAAAGCACATGAAGTCTACAAGTTTTGAGAAGCTTAAAATACCAATCAAAGAAGCAAGATTAAACCAGGAAATGCAAACTAACATCTTTCCTATCAACAGATGTCAACCACAAAAAAATCTCCAAGTACATGATTCCTCTCTTATCATTTTCTGTTGGCTTTCAGGGCCTAATACCATGTGGCCTGCTTCCAGACTCCTCATGATGATTCCCCTGTCGAACCTTTTGGAACATCAGCTCTTCCATTCCTATGCCCCTCTACACCCAGTGTTCAATTCCCACCTGCCTCTACCTGTGAATTTGGTATTTTGTATTACACAAAAAAAACATTGTATGGCAAATATCATTTGCATTTCAATTTCTTTTCCACTGGTGATAAATTGTCTGTCTTCATATCTTTAGAGCTGAAGACTGGAAATGTAGTAGATATTAAGTAAAATCATGCATCACGGAACATTCTACCACATTTGTTAAACGCCAGATGTCTAAAGTCTGAAGTCTTCGGGCACACATGAAATAAATGCTTTCTATTAATTTGTGGCTCAAAGAAATCTGTGAAACAAAAGCACACACATAATTAAAAACAAAGACAACATGTTAAAAAAAAGAACAAAAAAGATTCCCTTTTGTGGATACTTGTTCTGTGATGAATCATCAAGTTATTTTTAAGCAAATTCAAAGTGGGTGTCTTGAACCTGGCAAAATGATAAAGTCATTTATTTCCTTTTATTTTTTTTTTCCAGCAAGCTATTGTGTCTGTTTCCTTTTAAAATTCCTTTTTAAAGGAGAAGATATTGAAACACACGCATGGCTTGTTAACTCTCAAGTGTTTTGTTGGATTTATTTTCAGACACATAGGTGGGAGAATTAGAGGAGATAAATGATACAGGCACACAGGGTTCTGAGAGAAACATACAAATTAGCTTTAAAGTGGCTTGAAAGTCTGCTTTCCTTGGTATGTCGTGGGCTCCTATGGTTTCTAAAGTGGCACAGTTTGTGCCAGAGAGTTCACATAATTTCTGTCTCCATAGTTAGAGACCTGGAAATGGAGGGGTTAGGGAAATATCTAAACAGAAGAGATGAGGAGGAAAAGACTGATGCTTTTCCACTTGTGGGAACTGCAATCAGAATGTGAAAAATCCTGCCCTATAAATATCTGTACATATCAGCAATGAGATTCTGGAAATGATTAAATATGTCAGATATTAAAAAAATGAAATTGGTTAAGATTTTGATACTCTCATTAGGAAAGATATTGTGTTTCCAGAATATTAGTTTTTATGTAAGAGCCTGGGTTCTGTGGGCCACTGGGAGATTTGCCCTGACTGGAAAGGACTTTCCCAGCGGTTCCGTCGACTCAGGAACTAACAATGTGCAGGACTGAACTGAAGCCGAGGAGAGTGGATGCTCCAGCCAGAGGAGACAGCAGGAGCAGAGTCTCATTACGATCATCAGTGCAGGAGAGCTTGGGTGAAATGAAGCTGAAGTGGCAGACAGGGCTGTTGCAAGGCCTTTTTCTGCCCCATGAGGCAGAGATTCAAAACAATACCTGCAGTGAATTCGCTTCTCAACTTGGCCCTCTGTACAGAGAGATGAAATAATTATAGTCATATACTTTTTTCCCCCAAGAACAAAACAACCCGCCTCAGCTCACAAAATTACTCTGTTATTTCTAGGTTTCTCAAGGTGTCAAAAATTAATGAAGAGATAATTTTCTGGGAACATTTGTATCTCTCCTCTCTTAAAGTATTTACTCAAATGTATATGACAATGTTTCCTGTCTCCCAGCATGAGGGTACCACAGGGAGCTTTCTGAGGACTGTACAAAGCTGTGTCACATACATACAGAAGAGGGACTGGTTTGAGAGAAGGCACAGCTATTTCCAAGGAATAAAATTCTGCCCAACAGGCTTACACACAAAAATCTGAGTTGCACCAAAGGCTAACTAGACTTGGTCAAGACAGGCACAGAACTGAGCAAACTCTGCCACGCTTAGTACAGGGAAAGGCTGGGGTTGGCTCTAACCACTGGCGTCAGATTTGGGAAGTGCTCTATCGCCTTGACAGAAGACAGCCAAACTCTCCCTGTGAAGTCATTTTGGAAAACTGAGAGAATGCGTGAGGCCACTTCCTCCAGTAGCACCAGGTAAGATTTCTGTAATGATAGGTTTCCCTGAGTAAACCACATGTACTAACCAAAGTCATCCACATACTTTTTAGAACATGAAAACTATCTGGAAAAGGAGGGAGGTGGATCAAGAATGGAAGGGGAGCAACACCAGTCAAAATACATTAAGTACATGTACCTATTCCCTAAGATGAATGTAAAATTATGTATTGCAAACATGTAATAATAAAATAATAATAATTTTAAAAGAACATTAATAATGCACATGGTATAAACCAAAACAACATATTTTAATGCACAAAGCTATTATTTGTGTGTGTAGTATCCATTATCTTTTATACATATTTGAAAACAATACAAAAACATGCAGAACCTTTCTTTCCTCTGCCTACGTGCTGCACACACACACACACACCCCAGTAGGTGGAAAAATAGTTCTCCCAACACAGCTAATGGTACAATAAAAAGGGAGTGCCACAGGCTTTCACACAAGCATACACCTTCCAGATAATATATGCTCCTCAGACAAGTTTAAGGACAAAAGCTCAGCCTTTAACTCACTGTACTTTTCAGCTACCCATCCATACAATGGTGCCTTTATATCCCAATACAAACAAAACTACTGAGCTTGCTTATTGCACAAATGTAATTCAAGCAAATCCCTAAGTCAGATACTCTAGCCAAGACTAGGCAACATCAGGTTTCAGAGTGCATAAAATGTAATTTTATTTTGGTGTATAAACACTTTTAATATTATACTTTGTTTGGTACTCTGACAGATATTTTAATACCTAAAATTTATAGAGAAGATAAGTCATTTAGCAAAATGTAGTATAAAATATTATAATATATAAAGTATGCTTCACATGTTATACATATACAAAGACACAAGCTTTGTATGGGTTATTTTTACTGCAGCATAGTTCATACAAAAATGTGCCTTTATAACCACATTTTTGTATGAACCATGCTGCAGTAAAAATGGGCTAATAGTTCAATTAAACATGAATAACTCCTTTGTGTGTATGTCTGTGTACTCTTAGCTATATTTCTTGTCATTTTATTTTATTTTATGTTTTTAATTTTGAGACAGGTTCTCCTTATGTCTTTAAGTTTCTCCAGCTGGGTTCAAATTTGTGATTCTCTGGCCTCGGTTTACCAGAGTGCTGGGATTACAGGCAAGGGTCACTAAGCAAGGCTGAAAATTACTTTATTAAAGCTTCACTCAGGCTGGCCTGATAGCTCAGTGGACTAAAGCACCTGCTTAGGCAGAGTGCAGCTACCGGGGTTTGATCCCTGACTCCCGCTATGCTATGCCAGCTCCACCCCCAGGACACACTGAGACGATGATTACACTGGGCATGGTAGTTTGCCTATCATCCCAGCTCTTGGGAGGCTGAAAACAGGAGGATCACTAACGAGTCTGATCTACATAGTGAGACCCTATACACTCTGTCCTAAAAAAATTGTTTTTAGAGACAAAAAAGCCTCAACTGTCACAGTTGTTACTTTCCTGTTTTTGCTCACTTGTGACCACAGCAAATGTTGCTAGCGTAGCAGCCAGTGTTGGAGAGCGCTGATCACTTCATTGTTTCATCTTTGCTTGTGATAAATAATGTACAGTATGGGCCACTGGATGAGGGGGTCTGTGCAAATATTGAAAAATTTTCAAACTCTACAGAATTTACAAGTCTGAAACTAAAGAAAAAGCCTGTGGTGGTTAGTGAATGCAAAGTCTGGTCCAGTGCTCATTCATTTTTGAATCAACCACATGTCCTGGCCTACATTTCTCTAGATAAACACAGCGATGGCGAGCCTTTCAGCAGCTTCCCTGATTACCAAGCGCCTGTCATAGCATGTGTGCTGTGAGGTCCATGTCCTGTCAAGGTCATGCTGCAAAGTACAAATGCCAGAGCCGCGGTGGCCACCTGGAAACCAAGAATGGCAAAGTGACCAGAGCACTGAGAAAGTGCAGGTTCCAGGGTATGGAGATCAGGCCTCCGTGACATCACAGCCCTCCCTGAATCAAGGCCTTACTCTTGGACATCTTGTAAAACTCAGTTTTCTTTCATGTTTACACCAGTTTGGATAGGTTCTAAATTGCTGCTGGGGAAATAATCTTGTGCAATAGAATATATCCCCTTATGATTCAGCTTCCGGCTTGGACTTTTACCTTTTTTATTTTAACTTAAATAGAGAAATGAGGGCAAATGTACATGCTGATAGCTGTTAATGACACCAAAACTGGTGTGTGTGTGTGTGTGTGTGTGTGTGTGTGTGTGTGTCTGTGTGTGTGTGTGTGTGTGTGTGTGTGTGATATGTGCATGTCTGCCATATAAAAATGTTTCTTTGAGATAAAGTAGGTGTTAAAAGAGGAGGTTGCACTGATTGATGAAGACGAACATGCACACCAAGGGACTCAAAATTTCCTCTATACTGCTGAAGCATTTCACTTCTTCGCATACCCTACAGCTGAAGTTGCCTTTTTGTGTCAACATAATTTCACATAAACCTAAAGGATGAAAGCATACAACCCGCAGGCGAAGAGCAGTCTTGAACAGTGGATTGTGGCTTGGAAGCTCACAACACCCTGGAAAAGGGAGGAGCTCAGCTATCTCCCACGCACTGTAGCCAGGCTCTCTTGAAGGCTGTGTGGCTCCAACAGAGAGCACAAGAAATATACCAATTTCTAATTCAAACAATGGATCAAGAAATACCAACATGGCACAATTCTTCAAACAGGTAACTATAGTAAGTACATTAATCAAATGAATGCAGTTTACTCCTAAGAGTTCCTCACAGATAAAGAAGACACAGAAAGGGACTGCAGCATTTTGATGTTCACAACAGAGGAAATTGAGACTTGGGTTTAGCTTTCCTGAGTCACACAGTAAGGAATACAGGAGTCAGTATTCCAACCTAGGAAGTGTGAGTCCAGGGATCTCCTGCTTAACAACACTCCACTTACCTAACATTCCTTAGAACAGTGAGTCAGCTGCTAAACTATGTCTTGAGGTGACACGTTTTACTCATGAAATCCAGTTATGCAGGGGGAAAAGAGTTCATGAGGGAAATTATTTACCAAATTATTAAAACAAGTTTAAAGCTTCTGAATGTACTTACAATGTGAATTTCCACTTCACAATCATTTCTTTTTTGTCTAATGGTATCTTATTTCTTATTCTCTTTAGATTTTTCACAATGTTATTTAAATTTACACAACAAAAATTGGTCCTTTAGGGCTGGGGATATAGATCAATGGCACAAGCATGTGCCTGGCAAACCCAAGGTCCTGAGTTCAATCCTTGGTACCAAAAAAAAATTTGTCCACCTGCTATACTTTCTTCAGAGTGCCATTCATTGAGTATTCATTCTTCTATTCAGTACATATAGAATGTCTTCAACATAGCCAGGCACTATTGTAGACCCTATACATACAACAGAAAACAAAACAAATGAATATACTTAACTTTATGAAGCTAACTTTCCAATTTGGAGAGACAGAAAATAAAATAACAACCAAGTCCTTTACATGGTAGACAGCCTAACTGAGAGATGCTTTGTAGTACAACAAACAAATAATGGGAATTAGTGCTGAGCTTCTGAGGAACGAAACTTTTAAGCAGGGTGGCCAGTGTAGATGTCACAGAGAAGTTGACCTGCCAATGAAAATTTAAAAAGGCACAGGAAGAACTACATAAATATCTGGAGGGAAAGCATTACAGATGGTAAACAACTAGAGAAAACACTCCAAATGGAAACATGCTCAAAGTATTTGAAGGACAGGAAGACAATCTCAGTGTTTGGGTCAGAGTAAATAAGGAAGAGCACGTGATAGGGTTAAATAGGCAATAGCTACAGTCTCGTATGAGGATTTAGGTTTCAGTGTGCATGACACAAGCCTCTGGAGCATTGTGAGCAAAAGTGTGACATGACTGATCAGTATTTCAACAGTGTCACCTTGGCTGTACTGGGAAGAAAAAGATAGGAAAATTCAAAGCAGCTGACTGCTTATTACAAACCTAAGTGAGAGCTGATGCTGGTTAGTATTGTAGTGCTAGTACCAGAGAACAAATAATATAATTCTAGGTATGTTTAGAAAACACAGATAAAAAGGCTTCTGATACCTGTGATGAAAAATGGGGGAGAAAGAAAGAAGCTAAGAATTTTTATGAACATTTCGGCCCAAGCAATAGAAGTTCAGAGCTGCCATTTCCTGAGATGGTAAGACTGTGTGAGGGAGGCTTGAGAATAATCAGATGAGTCTGGAGTTCAAGAAGATTTTGACTGAGATATTTATTTAAGAGACATATATTGGGGCCAGGCAGATGGTTCAGTAGAATAAAAGCTTCCTTGGCAAGTGCAAGGGCCTGAGATCAGTCCCTGGTTCTGAAAAAGAAAAAAAAAAAAAAAAAAAAAAAAAAAAAAAAAAAAAAAAAAAAAAAAAAAAAAAAAAAAAAAAAAAAAAAAAAAAAAAAAAAAAAAAAAAAAAAAAAAAAAAAAAAAAAAAAAAAAAAAAAAAAAAAAAAAAAAAAAAAAAAAAAAAAAAAAAAAAAAAAAAAAGACATATATTGAAAGCCTGAGATTGAATGCATAAAAGTAAATAGATAAACATATTTTCATACTAACTAGTTTGCCAGACTAAATATTCATAAAAATATATCCCGTTATAGAACACCTAAAATGTTAGATAAAATTAATAAACTTTAAAGAATTCTAAGCTCTATTAGTAGAAACAGAGGCAAAAGAAAGGATGACAACAAGAAAAGGGAAAGAAGGAGTGACTTCATAGTGGCCAGATCTGGCTTGTTCGTTAATCTGTGGCTGGGCCTGGGGACCTAGCTGGGCCTGGAGAGACAGCTTGGTGGTCTAAGCACCTGTATGGCAAGTGCACCGTCTGGGTTTGGTCCTTGGTACTGCATACTTTGCCAGCTCCAGAGACCTGGGCATGCTCTGCTGGCCACTGGTGGCACAAGCCTGTAATCCCAGCACTGGGGAGGCTGACACAGGAAGATCACTACAAGTCCAAGCTGCTTAGCGAGCATAGCAATAAATAAATACAAAAAAAATTAATCTACAGCCATCTGTCAATTCCTGATGGTTGAGGCCTGGCCTATAACCAGACACACATGTTTTAGCAAAGATTGAAACCATAACAGGTTGGATGTTCGAGTCAGAAATACCTTAGCAAAGCAGAAAGCTCCAAATTATATATGTCATAGAAATGTATTAGGCTAAATCAACCCCTCGCCATTACCAAGGAGAGAGCTATTGCAGAACAGACAGCAGGTGGAGTCATGAACTTTAGTGGCACAAGGTTAGTGCTACCTCTGAAGTCCGCAGAAGCACTCAGTTTGAAAGTTGTTTTCGGCATGTGTCAGGTTGTTTGTGGCATCAGATATGAAGCACAAGTGAGCACGATTGTTTCCTGGCCATGATGACTTGATTACCTAAATGTGTACGACCTTCCTGCTGGCATCTCTGGGCTAGTTTTATTGAGACCTCCTCTCCATTGTCTCTCTTGTGCTTTTGTCCTAGTCCCCTGTAATACTGTCACCAGTTTTCTTCAGTGTAGAGTCCATTATGGGTGTGAATCCTAGTAGACCAGTTTTCAGAGTTCACAGAGCTCGACTAACTCAATGCCTTGCAATCTACCATCAGCCCTGTGTTCTTCTGCTGCTGGGGCTAGGGAAGCCCCTCATCATTTTGGTTGCTATACCAAAAAGTCCACTGCTATGACCTGCACAGTCAAAGAGGCCCTGAGACAGGGTGACAGAAGGTGACAGGAGATGAAGAAAAACAAGACACAGAAAAGATCTGGAACCTGACCTTTCTCATGGAGAGGAAGTGACAACCCAGCATACTTTGCATTTTTTGTTGTTCCAGGGCCACACTACCTAGCTCAGACACATGGTGATCATCCTGCTTTCAGCCTCCCCAGCACTGGGACTACAGGTGTGCTCCACCATGCCTGGACTCTGGCCGGCTCAGCCTGCCCTGGGGAGTGGCTGGTGCAGAATGTGGTGCAAGAGGTGGAACTGCAGTCCCTGTGCTTTGCCTGAGTAGGCTCTTAGTCCACTGAACTATCCTGCCAGCCCTGCATCTTTATTTATACATAGTAAAAAGGGGGGGAGTGCACAATGGGGCTAAAGGTGCAAGATCTCACTGTTTTGCTGAGAACACTGAAAGTGAAACATTCTCAGAGATCTCAGTGCTGTGGAGGACCAGACACCTGCTGTACTGACCTTGCTCTGCACCCAAAAACTTGTTCACATGGAGCTCCATGTTCTCAGCACTGGCCTTGTGGTAGCCCCAGATGTGTGGTTGATCTGCTGCTCAGCTGATCCCCACATCCACAGATCCCCACAGTTCTGCTTTACTAATAGAATCATATACATATGTAATCCACATTGGTGGAGTATTCCTGCTCATTTCTGTTTTGAGCCTCTTGGCATTTTTGTCTATGTTCACATTGGTACTGTGGAGCACTGAGAACCAGGTCCACTGCTATTATGTTCTAAACACTACGTATATCTAGTGTGTGTGTGTGTGTGTGTGTGTGTGTGTGTGTGTGTGTGAATTCATGTGTGTATGTAGATACAAACATAAAAATAGATACATTTCCTTAGAATAATGAGTACCTGAAGAAAGAGCAAGCAAACATGATTAGACAGTAAAATCCATTATTGGAAATAATTAAAACATGATCAGGCAAGACTTGGGAAGAATTGCCAATATGCCAAGATTTTCTTCCATTCCAGGTGCCTTCTGGTTCTGTGTCAGTGTTTCTGATCTGGCTTCACAAGTGCTAGCATCCCTGGGGCCCCCCTCAGCACTCTGTGCCCAGAAGGTACGCACACATAGCTACATGATTTTTATTTCCCACTTATCCATAATCCAGTGATTAAAATGTTAGCTGGTGCTTTTGGAAAAATCAGTAGACATCTCAGCTTAGCCATTAATTTACTAGATTAGCTTTGGTGAATCATTATTTTTATCCTATATATGTGAGTGTAATTATAGAGAAATTACAATAAAGCAAAGAGAAATAAAATCCAAACCCTGTAATATAGAACTAAATTGATGGATAACACATATACATCAAGTAGAAGTATTTGGCCCATGTAATTCACGGTAGATTCTTTTTGGTCTGGCCCCAAATTTTAGATCTGAACTTTTAGGAATCACTATAGAAAAACTCATACATGGCTCTCCAAGAGAGGTAAGAATCAACTCGGGGCCAAACATGTTCTGTCCCTGCCTGTTCAGCCACGATCCTGGATCAGTGTTCACAACAGCTCCTTCCCTAGCAGTGGACAGTCCTGCAGAGGTTCTCCACCCTGTGGCTTTTGCTTGGCTCCAGTTTCTATCCTGAAGGTTAGTACAGTGTACACTGTTATTCTGTAAGGATTATTATTAGTTCTCACTTTTCTTCTTCAGCCTTGAGCTTAGCCCAGGTCCATAGTTTCTGGCTCTCGCAGCATTAGAAAGAGATACCAGAGGGGAATGTGCGGCTTGGAGTTCTTTAGAAGTTACACTGAATGATGCACGAGCATACTTTCTGTGGACAGAATACATAAACTACAATTCAAAGATGACTGTGTCTTACGAAGCAAAGAAAGCTGAGTTCAAAATGTCAAGTTCAACATCCTTTAGAAAAGATATTTTCTTTTCTAAAGAAAATCAAGATATTGGAGAAGATAAGGTACAAAATCCCTTCGAATTCTGACAACACATAACACTTGTATTTCTCAGAAAGCGTTTCCAGTATCAGAGGAACCACGTGAGGGCGGCAGATTTATTGAGATATTTATGTTTTGAAGGTGACAAGAAAAAAATAAAAGCATTTTTAAAAGAAATTAACCTAAGGTCTTTTGCCCCCTGAATCAGTACATCACCATTTTTTTCAGAAAGTCACTAAGAGAACTGACTTTTCAGACTGGGACCTGGATGCTGGAGACCATAGGAGCCTCTTTTGTACCTTGCAACGTGGACACTGGCTGCTCATACTCCCAGGGCTCATCACAGCTGCAGAGCCTATGAAGCCTCTCTGCGCTGTCCTTTCATGCTTGCATGTGCTGCGCCTGAAAGGCTTTCTTCACACGGGTAAGCATCTTTGATGATTCTATAGTTTCTCAACTTATTCTTCATATTTTCCTTCACTATTAAGTTTTTCCTTTATAAAATTGATTGTATTTTCTAAATAAATTGTGCATGTTTTCATCTGGTGTTTCTTCTCTGCTAGAATGTAAAATCTATTGAAAGGCAATTGTATCCGCTGCTTTCACTAATGGTCCTGCACCTAGCATAGTTCTTGGAGCACAATAAACTCTGAAACTCTTGATGTATGTTAATACAAAGTAAGTACATGAGTGAATGGAATGGTTAGATAAAATATCATAAGGAACAGATCTTTAATATATCTATTTTTAAAATTTTATCTTATTTTATTTTGAAGAGCAAAACCAAAAGCAAAAACAAGGAGCAGAAACAGGGTAGGTAACATACCATACAACAATATGTGTGTTACATACTTTCAAAACAAGAATAGCAAATTAACAATGGTTGTTATATTACCTATTTTTATTGTCAGATCTGCTGCTCAGATTAACAGTATAGTTTTGCAAGATTGGACAAATAATTGAATATTAACACTTTCAATAAACCTTAATTTTTTCTTGTCATTTTACTTTGTAAAAAAATTGTTTTAAAAATGGTAAATAATAATTGATCAGTCAGTAGAAATGGTACATATTTAGAAGACCAAGATGAGAGACATTCAACATGGTTTTTGTATTGCACATTGCTGTCCTCCATGTAGTTGCTTAGATAGCAGATACCAGCACACAGAGCTAGTCAAAGCGAAACTAAAGATTAACTGTTATTTTAAAAACTGATGGAGGGCTGGCCAAACAGTTCAACAGATTAAAGTGCCTGCAAGCATAGATTCAATCCCTAGGCCCTGCCCCTGGGGTGCGCTGAGACACAATTCAGACTGGGCATGTGGTGCGAGCCTATAATTCTAGCACTTGGGAGGCTGTAAACAGGAGAATCACTATGAGTTTGATCTACTAGTGACACCCTGAACACCCACAGACCCTTCCCTGAAATATAAACAAAAAAAACTGATGGAAATTATTAGTACAATCATCCCATCCATCCTGAATAGAAACCCACATGATTTTCTCCCTTTCTTTTTCCCATCCCTTCTTTTTTCCTCATCTTCATTGTTTAATCCTTATGTCCAGTTTATTTCTGTTTTACTATAACTATTATACCTTTTAGGTTGTATTTATTCTCTCAGGTTCTTATACTAGGGAGACAATACGATATTCACACATGTGGGTCCGATTTATGTCACTTATGAGTACAGCCTCCAGTTGTATCCAATTTACTTATAAAGCCCTCAAGTTTGTCTTTCTCTATAGCTGAGTAGTGCACCATTGTATAAGGACACCACATCTTTTTCATCCATTCCTCGGGTGATGGACATTTTGGCTGTTTCTAAGATTCAGCTAGGAAAAAATTGTGCTGCTATCAACATGGGTGCATATATAATCACTCTGGTGTGATTCATTTCTTTTGGGAAAATGCCCAGAAGTGCAATAGCAGGGTTGAATGGGATTTCCCTTTAAAGAGAAAACAAAAAACAAAAACAGAAACATTAAAACTGAAACAGTTCTAAAACAAAATGATAAGAGGTCAGGCATATAGCTCAGCAGCAGAGTACCTGCCTGGCAAAAAGAAGGTCCCGAGTTCAATTCACAGTGTCAAAACAATAACAACAAAAAACCCAAGACAGTAGGAAATTAACAATGGTTTTTATATTGCATATTGTTATCTTTAAAGTAGTTGCTTAGATTATCAGATAAAGGCATATAAATTTGATCAAACGATACAAACATTGGCTGCTCCTTTCTTTTTTTTTTTTTTTTTTTTTTTTTGGTCCTTTTGAGACAGGGTCTCACTATGCAGTTCAGGCTGGCCTTAAGCTCATTTTGTAGCTCAGGCTGGTCTTGAAATCACAAGAATCCTCCTGCCTCAGCCTCCCGAGTGCTGGGATTACAGGCATGTGCCACCACACCCGGCTGACTGTTCCTTTCAATGAACTGATAGAAATGAGTAGTATAAGTGTGTTATGTGTGTGTGTATTTCACTCCTTCCTTTATTTAAAATTAAGTACAAGATCCAGGAAGGAGTGTTGTCCAACAAAAACATCAGTTTGAAATTAATCCCAAAGAATAGGAGCTATAAAGAAAGCACAGACCAGGTTAAATCCAGGTAGAAGAGCAAACTGTATGTTTAGAAGGGACCTAAGAGTAGTTATTAAATAGAAAAAAATTTTTCAAATGAGTGATTCAACCAAGTAACTTGGCTTAGTAAAAATGAGTTACTAGAAATTAATTGAAATAAAATTTTGTTATATAAGAGTTAACAGTAATGTGAACCAAGCTAAAGCTGGAAAAATCAGTTAGACTTAGAAATTATGGGATGTGTCACAATAAAAGAGATGCTGAAGCGAAGTTATAAAGATTCATTTTTGGTGGGGAGTTTGAAAGGTGTTAGATGCCACTAAAAGTAACATGGCTGTCAGCATGTAAAATCTTCATACTGAATAGCAGAGATGTCAGCTAAAATAATCTGCGCAGTTGTTATTCAAGTAACAAGACTGAGCAGAAATTAGAGGCTAATGACTTCTTCATAGCTCTCTAGTTCAAACATTAATAAAATCAATTATTTCTATGTCTGAAACAAATTAAGTTAAGGTGAAACAACTACTGAGTACCTTTTGAAAAGCAAATCATTGAAAACTGCTTCATGATTATAGCACATACGTCAGAAAATCTGCCCGATGAATTAGGTTTTATTAAAATACAAGAAACATTTACACAACTTCGGGCAAAATGGATAGACAGAGTGAGGGCTCAGAACCCATAGGAAAAACAGAAGCAGAAGAGGGATGTGAGAGATGGAACGCGGGCACAGGGCAAGGGCCGGGGCGCTAAGTGGAAACACTGCTTCGCAAAAGCGTGCACCTCTGGACGGCGTGGTTTTGTCGTCAGGTTTATTGGAAGTTCAACATATACAAATCCAAGTCCAAGCATTAAAACATCACAATTCATAAGAGATAAGAGTTAAGGGTATTCTATAGACAAATAAATGTAATGTCACATTTCCAGATGTAAATTCTATACTAAAAACTTACTTTCCTCCTCTCCCCTCATCTACATGCTTTTGCAGCAAGCAGTTGCTGTTGTTCTGAAGCTAATAATGTTTATAGCATTCTGTAATCAGAGAGGCTTGACATCTTTAGGGAATTATACATACTGTATAATGTACCCAACTGAATGCTGATATGCTAGATTCTAAGCAGATTATTTAAATGGTAAGTTTAATTAAAGACATCATATTTCAGTTTTGAAATTTATTTTCTGAGCGATTTTTGGTTCTTGTTTCTCACTCATCCTTAATATTCTACTCTGGACTCTGTGATTTCACAAATAAGGAATGAGAAGAGTTGTATCTGAAGGTCTTGAAGCTCAAGGCTTCCAGACTGCCTGTGTAGACCAAAGCTTCTGTTAGGAAAAGCGCATGCCCATGAAGCCAGCAGGAATGCAAATGCTGAACTGTCAGCAATGTCCTGGCAGTGGCTTGAGAGTTATGAAGAGAAGGAAATCCTGTTCCTTTGTGTTTGTGGTTCACTCCGTCTTATGGTTCAAATCTTCTACCTGATTATATATGCAGTACTTTATTCGTCCATTTTACTCTCACCCCCTTTTGAATATTATTATATCACTAATTGTTTTAGATATTCATTTCATTTCCATAAGTAGTCCTTTCCCGAAGGAGAACAGATTTCTCAAAAGATTTGGGAAAGATATTCATAAAGGTTCTGACAGCTGTGTTGTTGATCTTCCCAAAATATCTGCAGATTGAAAAAATAACCAGATGGAAACAAAACAAGAAGAGTATCATTTCCTTTCTTCTTTATCTCCAGTGCTTAGTGTGGAGGTATGTACAGGAAGAAATGATCAGAGATCTTTTCATTGTATGTGTTGCAAGATGTACTCAATAGTTATTTTGCCTAATTTAAAATCCTTCAGACACAGAAATAAAAACCACAAGCAAAGAGGTGTGTAACACTGCTGCTATGTTAAAATAAAATAGCTCACAAAAAAATTAGGCAAAAAGACAGTTTAAAAAATGATGTGTTTACATAGGAAAGGTTTCTTTGGGGAGTATTTTATTTAAACTCATGTATTTTAATTAAGAGAGACCTTGTGGAGGCCCACTGGAGCAGCTCTCCTTGAAAGAAGAGCGACTGTCTTCATTTTGACTGAGCCTGATCCTATTTCCTCGTATTGTTATGTACAGAGCTGGCTAGGACTTCTGTTTATCCTTCAATTGGCCTTAAGCAATGTGTATTGGTGTAGCTGAGGTGCTGGTGATAGTCTTTGAAGGTGGCCTGCGTGTTTCCCTGGTAAGCCTGCTGCTCCTTAATATGAGCAGGGTGGAGACAGAGCTAATGCTCCATGCCACCAGCTGGGATCTTGCCTGAAAATAGAGGCTGTGACATCCTGGGGCTTGAAAGACTACATGAAAGCTGAAGCACCAGACTTCCGAAAACATTAAATACCATATAATGCAGATTACTCTCTCTCCGCATATGGCAGAGGTAAATTTAGGCCACCCGCTTAGCTCAGCTCAGTGTAGCCACCTACTTCCCACAATTCTCAGTCAATCCTCCTGAAGCCACTCCTCCCCTGAATAAAAATGGGTGAGGCCCTGGGTCGCCCTCTTGGTTCCAGAAAGCCATCTTCGTGGCTGGAGCTAGAGCCCCTCGCCTCCCCGATGACTAAAGATATAATTTAGTGTCCTCATTTTCACCGTGGGTTGCATAGAAAGTGGTAGATTGGAATCAACTTGATGGGATTCCAATAACGTAATTTTGGGATTACAAATATTGGTTTCTTGGACCAAGACGACGAGGACATGGTCGAGTCACCCACATGTGCTTTTATTAGTGTTTCATTCTTTTTATTGACAAAATCAACTATTTTCTGTATCAAACATACAAATTAAAACTTTTCTATTAAATAGGTTTTCAATATTTCATCCTATCTGTTATTTAATTATTTGTAAATTTTGGTAAGTTATATTTTTATATTGTCAAAAGTTTCTTTTTTTTCATATTTTCTACTTTGGGGGTGATGCTTGGGTAAAATTCTCACCAATTTAATACAATTGCTCCTTAGTTGCTTTTACTTTCTTTTTTCTTTTTCTTTTCTCCTTCTTTATCACCTTTTTATATTCAGCTGTTAAGGGCATCTAAAATCTATTTTGATACATAACATGAAAAATGCCAGTCTGGTGATATTTTTATATAACTCTTTGCTTCATATGTCACTTAGTTCTTTCTTTTTTTTGTAACTAGAAAAATCATGTTTCATGTACTGACAACACAAACATAATCACATAAACAAAACTTTTTCAGTACATTGTATACTCTTGGTTGATATTTTAGGATAATTCTTGAAGAATAAGGAATTATAAAAGGTTTGTGATCTCTCTACAATCTTCTAAGGTAAGGAAAATTTTCCTCACATGTCATTTTTCTGTGAATTTAGGCATTATTCGTCAAAATGGCTGATGTATGTCAAATATGACCAGAAATTAAAAGCTAAGAATCACTGGACTGCACAGTTGCAGCATGTGCAATCCTGGCCTACTTGCAGGAGGAGACCCTGCATTAGGACCATGCATCGAGAGCACCATGATAAAGGTGATCCTACTTGGCTCACCTAAGGCACCTTTGGAGCGAAAACCTTCCAGGACCAGAAGATACTTGAGCTGTGGCTTCCTAGATCATGGGAGGATGGATCAGCAGACAGAGGCAGGAGACACTCTGCTTCAGGGAGCGGCTACACAAAAGACTTATGAGGCATGCCAGTGCATTAGAAAAATCAAGAGAACTCTGACACAGTTCAAATAAATATTGTTGGAAACACACTACTGTTTTTAAAGTCAATTTCATAGAAAGAGTGCTAGAGTTGAGGAAAGAATGATGATTTTTCAGTGAAGGTTTTAGTACAGTTACAGGTAGCCACTTCTTCCTTTCATGTACCTAGAAGCACAACAATACCTTAATGATTTCCCATGTTTAAATTTTGGAGGTTGTGATGCCCAAGGCAATAGATCATTGACCCCAGTGTGAGACACAGTGGGAGGCAGAGGTGTCTTACCCTTTAAGGGCAGGAAGATTGAGTTGTCTGGGATTCCTCTTCTCCTCATGTTTTCCTTGGCCTTCTACTCATCTCTGCTGCCACCAACCCATGGCCTGCAGTTGGTGTGGCTATTTACTGTCTACTGCAAGGTGTACATTTGGCAATTTCTTCCTTGTGATGAGCAAGAACCTGGACTATTTTTGGCTCACTCAGCTGTTACACAATTAAGATATGATGACTGTTTGAGTGGAAGACATAACAGTGAGGATAAAGGAAGAAAGCCACCGAGGAAGAGAAACACTTGGAAAATATCTGGTCAGGGTGGATGGTAGTAGTGATGCCAAGACAGAGAAAGATACTGAAAATCAGTCACCTAAAGACCATTCAAGCAATAGTGGCTGGTTAATATCTGGAATGTGAATAAGAGATTGGAGCTAAAATTAAACCTTGGAAGACCTATATTTATAAATCAAGAACTATAAAGTCAAACATCTAGAGGGCACAGTTGCCAGATAGACAAACCAAATGAGCAAAATTCATTCTAAACAGAAAACTCCCTGAACTCATTAATAATAAACAAATAATCCAATTATAATTGGACAGTAGATCTAGACATTTCTCAGAAAAAGGATATACAAATGTCCACCAGGTAGAGTAAGTCCCCACTATACAAATGAGTTACATTCTAGGAGAATGTTTGTCAGTTGGATTTGTTTCTAAGTCTGATGATGTGAGTCTTATACATCTTTTACACACATAAAAAAAAATTAAAGCATAAAATCTGAAACCACACAAAAATACTGTAAATAAGCTACTTTTAGTTTTATGGTAACCTTAAATAGTTACCATAGTGGTAGTGTACAGTGTAACTGTAAAAAAATTTTCTAATTTTAGAGGTAGCCTAATGGTAGATATGTGAGCCACTTCTGTGATTTTTTGATATCTATGAAACTTTAAAATGCATGCTCCATCCCTACTGTGAAAGTTCAAATTCAAATGTTCATAGTCTGGAACTCACTGCACATGAAGTAATGCTTACCATCACTAATTATCATGGAAATGTGAACCAAAACCGTAATTAGATATCATCTCACCCAAAGAATAATGACTACTATCAAAATGTTTAAGAATAACCAATGATTACAAGGATATGCATATAAGGGGAATCTCTGCATACTGTTGATGGAGTGTAAATTAATGCAGCCACTGTGGAAATCAGTATCAATCTCCTTAAAAACAAATTAAAATAAAAATATGATATGATTTAACAATCCCATTGCTGGAAACATACCTAAAGAATGACATCAGAATCAGACATCTGTGCTCCTGAACTCACAGTATCCTTATTCCTAACGGCCAAGCCTTGGAATCAATTCCGATGACCAAAAATAGATGACCAGATGAGCAGAACATGGATCAACTACCTAATGGAATGCTATTCAGTCATTAAAAAAACCAAATACTGCTAACAACATGGCGGGTGGAGCTCAAAATAATTCTGTTAAATGAAAAGCCGGTCATGGAAAGTTAAGCATTGGGTGATCTTACTCATGTGACATCTAATAGAGTTGATATAGATATGATCATTTCAAATTTTCTTCACTGTCTTCTCACCTTTGATTCTCATCAATAGGAGGCATTGGTGGTCTTATCATTAATCCCAATCATTTACCCAATTAGCTGATGACTTTATCTAATCTCTAATAGAGAAAATGTAAACCATTAGACATAATTTTTTTATGTCTTTCACTTTAAACATGGGCCTGTATCTTCTCCTGTTCCCACCTGCTTTCCTCCCTCCATTTAGGAGACCACCCACTCACAACTTCTGATGTGTCTTGCCCTATTAATTACCCTTTCTCTATTATACATTCAGGCATTCTATTTTAATGTTTCCCTAGGGTTTCAAATAAGTTCAAATCTCTTTCATTTCATTAACAAGAATAAAAAACAAAACAACCACTCCCAGAATTGTTAGTTTCTCCAGCTTTCTCTATCTACCTTTCTTCTCTTTTAGGGCCAAACTTGAAAGCAGTTAGACACACAGCCCGTCTCCAGTTCCTTTCCTTCCTTCACTGCTTGGACTATCTGATCTAGCTTCTGTTTCAAGCCTCTATGACGCTATCTCTTGTCAAGATCACTATTTTGTTAAATCCATTCAACATTTCCAGCTTTCTATTTTCTGGTCCTCTTAGCTCCATTGGCCACTCTCCTCTTCCTGACTCGCTCTCCTCTGGCTTCTGTGATACCTGGCTCTCCTGGGCTTCCTCCTCCTATTCTCCTTAGATCACATCTTAATGTCCCCTGGGAACCCTGCTTTACTGCTTGAAATCTCACTATTAAATGCTCTCAGAGGGACATGAAACTCTCCTTTGTAATAATTTTACTGTGAAATTGTATATTTGTGTGCTTTTTCTGCTGGTAAGGTGAAGAAAGGCAGATAGCATGATAGCTTCTCACATCATCATGAGCACTAGACTGAGTGAGAGGTCCAAGAACAAAGTCTAAGGTATGGGAGCTCAAAACTATCTTTCTAGAAAATAATTGACTAAATAAGTGCAGTGAATGAATTTAGTGCCTGGACTGATGAGACTAGAGGCTGCCTCCCCTGCCCAATTTAAGACAGTAAATAAAGCACATGTTTGTTTAAAGTGATTTCATTTATTTATTTATACATTAAACATATTGAATGGCTTTATCTGCGTTGGTTCAACTTATTTAATTTCGGGATCATTTTTACTTTTTTCTTCCTCAATCCACACTTAACATTTTAATATTAACGCAAGGTAGAAGTACATAGAAATCAGTAAACGCTACTTAAAAGCATATCTTTTTCTTTCATGTCTGTAGAAATTCAACTTGCAAATAAATTCTAAACACCTACTCATTTAAACCGCTGCAGATAAAGACAAGATGACTACAAAATCAATGAAGAAATTTTTAAAATCTTTGCTTTTTGAGATAGGGTCTCCACATACAGTTCAAATAGGTCTTGAATTCATTACATCGGTGGGGTGACCTCAAACTCAGGGCAGTCCTTCCACCGTGGCCTCTGGGGTGCTATGATCATACCATGCGCCACTGCATCCAGCTACGGAAGTCTTCAAATGTTCATGGACATAACATTTTAAAACTTTAGCAAAAGTACATTATATCCTGAAATATATCAATGTAAAGTTCCATATTTACAGAGACACTAAGAAATATCTCTTTTAAGACTGGTATAAGGGAATGCTTTTCATAACAGAAGTAGACTCGATATTGTATTACTTTCTAATTATCAACTATATTCAATCAACCAGCATGGATTAGGGACTGATAGTTAGCCAAATATATATTTTTTAATTTTAATTTTAATTTTTTTATTTTATTGAACTACAAATGTCAATCAGACAGTTTCAAGACACCTTAACCATACAGACTCGATAAACTAATACATTGCAAACTGTTTTCATAATGATTTGGTATTGTACAAGGTGCATACATGATATTATATTTACAGATATTACTTTAGCAGATATCTCTTATCAGTGAATTAAGAGTGTAGCTGCTTACTTATCTTATTTTTTATACCTGAATTATATCAAAAATTCAATAATTATTTTCCTAGTAGATGACTGTAGTACTAGAAGCCGACATAATATCCTGTCCAACCACCATTAGTGCAGATCTTGTTTCTCATAGAATTATGTAGAAGCACAGCATTATCTACCCCAACTGTACTGTCTATACACACACATCATGATTTTTTCTTTCTATACCCCTTCCTTTGTCTAAACCTGTCAAAGGTGGGTACTCCATTGTCATTCAACTAACTTAAGTGCTTGAACTCGACACCACAATCCAACACAGTCCAGCACTCTACAACCATAGTGAGTTATTCAAAGAAATTGTCAACTATAGCCATTTACAGCTCAGCTTAATATTATGGCCCCACGATGTATACTTCATTTTTATACTTTTCTGCTGGATGGTTAAGACCTAGATAGATCAAGACTTTTATACCAACACATGAACTTTCTATTTCCTGTGTGGTCAGTGAAGTCCTCTCAGGGTTTATCTTGTAGTCCTGTACATTATTCTGTAGTTCCTTTGTCTGTCATCCATGTGGATGAGTCACTGCCAATGCTTGACCAGTTTGCTCTCTGTGAGAGCTTGAGAGAAAGTTTTCTCTTCATGTGACTCTCCCCAGGCACACTTTAGAACTTCAATCTCTTTCCTCTGTGGCTCCATAATCTCCTTGTTCAGAAAATTTGGAGCTCAACTGAGTTTCATGATGTTACACTACAGGTTCTCCTATGTCCTGAGTCTTCGCTGACCTTGAAAGGCTAGGGCCAAAATGTTGGCTTAGGCCAACTATTAATCACAACTGGATACGGTATTGAGCAGGGAAAAGGTGGTTTTTAAATAAGTTGTACCAAAGGAGAATGAGAGCTTTTATTTGTGAAACTTTTAAATTTGGCCCATCTGTGCATAACTAAAATATGTATTGAACCTACCCCTGCAGTGATAAGTACAGTGTTAGTTTGTAAATATCATTTTTTAAATTGCTGTTATGCACATGAAGGGGGCTTTTAGGATGGCGTGGAGAGGTCAAGTCACATAATCAGTGCAAAGGTTCATTAAACAACCTCATTAAATATGCCTAAGTGTTGTCAATAAGATGGATCAACAAGTTACACAACGAAAATTGTTGGAAAACTGGATGTGCCAAATCAACCCAATCTATGCCATCAGTAAAGTAAAGAAAGCAACACCTGTCTTCCAAGGCTCGGAGCAGCGTTAAAGGAAAGGCTTCATACAATGTCATCTACAAAGAAAGTACTAAATAACTACAGTGCTGATAAGGATAACAAAGACAATGATGATGACCTTATTCTGGGCCAGAGAAAATAAAGAGAAGACAAAAAAGTGAGGCTCAACATAAGGATGAGATTTGGAAAGACCCAGTTTTCTGGATACAGTGGTCTGCTGTATGAAGGGGTCAGTCTTTCATCAGCAGGAAGATCAGCTAGGTGATCTTTTGATGTGGAAGCTGAAAACAGAGATTGAAACATAAAATAAAACTTAGCATTTTAATTCTATGATTCTAATAGTTTCCCAAAGAATATGCAGTGTAGGGCTCTGGTGAGGGTAGAAGTAAAACAACTTCAATAATTATAAGATTAAAACAAATTTTTTTAATTTTCAAATAGCCCCCAATTGGAAAATGCCACTTTTTAAGTCAAGAGCAGAGAGAGTGACCATAATCCTCCAATATCCCTACGCCACCTCTTCCCATTGTTGATGGTGTTGACAGCAGCCCTGTTTCTTTACCATAGTTGCAAATCTTTAGGAGGACAAACAGAATTTATCTACTAAAAACCAAAAGATCAGGGCTCATATTTATAGCAACAACAGTATATATTTTCCTATGTAAAGCTGGACCACAGACAATGTGATGGATAATTGGTAATATTAACAAAAATTGTTCCTTGAAGAAAATAATTTCCTAAAGAAAAATTTTAAATAACAATTTTCTAAGATATTTCCTTTTTATTCTCAGCTTTTGAACTTCTCATGGAAGCAAGTATTTACAACGTAATCATTTGGGGAGAACATGTTCTTTTCATTGTTTTTAGATCAGTGGTGATGACTAACAGTGCTCTGTGTGTTCTTGTGATAATTAATATTTACTCTTAAAATGACTTGCTAGAACAAAAAATGAAAACTCTGGCTCCTGGCTTAAACAATACTCACTGTCCTAAACTCACTGTACTATCACAAGTTCAGATCAAAGATCCAGGAGTTTCTAGATCTTTACAATAACAGTTGTCCTAACCTTCCAGTTTCTTTGAACGGTACGTGAGATTGTTCAGCAAGACATTAGTTTGAGGAAAGTGTTTCAGATAAATCTTCCCGTCCCCAGGTTTAGGAAGTGTTTAGAAGCATATGGGGTGCTGCACGTAATCATCCCTGGAGGGCAAATCTTGACAGAGCCTGGGTCTCCTTAGCACACTTGAAGCCTGCATTCTTGAGTCTTCCTGGTGTGTACATAAGCTGCAGAGTCTCTGAGATGAAAACTTACTCAAATTATAGACATACTACAAGAAGCCTGGTTTGGATCTGACTTTCAGTTTTAAATTTAAACTGCTGATTTGAAGATCATTTAAATTTTCTCAGTGCAGTACGTGTGTGTGTGTGGTGCCTAGTTCTGAGTGGGAAATGAGACGGTCAGGAAAGTTAGGGTGTACATTCCATGTCTTGAACTATGACTACAGTGGAGGAGTCCAAGTAAGTTTTCACTTCTTTAAGGATAAATATTAGGGAGAGGTTTCTGTTTCTTTGAACGATACATGAGATTGTTCAGCAACACATTAGAAATCTGATGTTCGTGGCTCTAGCAATCACAATTTTAAGTAATCTCAAGAGATTATAACTCAGAGGGATAATATTTTGTAATTTCATTAAGGGACAAATTTAAATTAAATGTGCTTCAAGGCCTGTCCTGGTTACTCTTCTCTTATTGCTGGGATAAAATACCTGACACTCAAAATTAGGGAAGGAAAGGTTTATTTAGCTCACAGTTACTGGAGGTTTCAGTTCGTACTCAGCTGGCTCCAAGGCAGAGCAGCACAGGGCAGAGGCCATCAGAAAACAGCAAAACAGCAAGAGCAAAAGGGAGGAGTAGCAGCAACAAGGCTACAATGAGCAAGTCTGTCTCCCTTATGTCACATTCAGGCTGTCTGTCTCAGGCTGGGTGTAGCCCCCACACCCATAATCCCAGCAGCACTCACACCCATAATCCCAGCAGCACTCACACCCATAATCCCAGCAGCACTCACACCCATAATCCCAGCACTGGATCATGAATTAATCACAAACTGTAGAAGTCCACCTCATAACTGCATGATGCTTTGGGGGTACAACTAGATACAAACTGTAACAAGGCCATAGACTTCAAATTACCTAATGAGGATAATTAGGGTAACTCATCATCCCCCAGCCCCCAAGACATTCTTATTATCTCTGTTCTTGGTCAGATTTAAGAGGACTGGTACAGAATTTTCCTACAATAAAAAAGCTTAGCTATGAAGTAAGAAAGGAGATAGTGCTTTTATTTGTGTTGTGTTTTTTTTTTTTCTATCAGTTGTTTTCTGTGGCTTAATAAAGTTTTAATTTAGGATAGTTTAAGATTTATAGAAAAATGACAGTTAGTATAGATTGTCTATACGCTCATACTATTTCCTCTATTACTGAAGCATTTAATTGCCATTTGACATTTGTGATAGGCAAGCAACCAACAGTTATCCATCTTTATCAACTAAGCTCAGCGTGTTCGTAAGCTTCACTCTTTTTCGCCTGCTGTACATTTTATTCTGGGATCACAGCGTTCTAGTCTGTGTCTGTTTCTTAGACTGCTTTTCATGAGTGTGTGAAATAGTAGTCAGATGGTTCATAAAGTATTTCTCAATTGAGCTTGAAAGTTTCCTTATGCTTACACCAGAGCTGAGGAAGCAGTGAAGAGTTCTTCTTGCCTGCTGCATCAAATGTACATGCTGTCAACCTCACTGAGAACTTCGGTTGATCACTTGCTCAAGATACAGTTGACCAAGTCTCCACAGCTCCTTTCCCCCTTTTTCCATACACTACTCTCTGAAAGCAATTCAGTAACAACAACTCACACTCAGCTGAGAGCAGTAAGTAGAGTTGAAATCCACCTCTTGAGCAGAGTATACATTAATGTTTATGAAGAGGTATGTTAGTTCCCATGTGTAGTTGATGTTGGACATTTTAGACTGCTTAATAGTTTTCATCAGAAAACTGAACCTTCCCATCAGAATTCTACTTCAAAGTTTCAGGTTAGCCCCAGACTACTAATTTTAAGTGATTTCCCTGTCTCAGCTTCCTAATAGTTTGAGACTCCAGGCAGGAGCTTATATACTCAGCTTATATTCTGAATAAGATGGAATCCATTGAATTTTGAGCAGAGGATGACTTGGTCTGACTTCAGACTTCAGAGGTTTCTCTAGCTGCTTAGTGGGAGTAAGGGACAAGTACAGAAGCATGAGACCAGCTGGAATGCAATAATTCAGGTGAAGAAATGCTAGTGCTTTGAATCAGGCCTGGTTATGCGCTTCTTCTCAAGAGTAAGAACCAAGGGTTCTTTGTATCTTCAGAGACCAACACATGCCTACTCCATATAACAGATGTGTAGGAAATATGCATGAAAGATTTCAAGATAGCACTGAAATGTTTGTGTAGCACCACTGCAGGGGCAGAGTGGCAGAGTAGTTAGGGAAGGCTCCGGGGTGTAACCTGGCCTGCTCAGGCCCAAAGTTCCAATTACTGGAAAACAAGGGCAGGAGCATCACTCAGCCCCAAATATCTACCAAGACTGTCAGGATGCTACCCAGTAGACTACAGCAGGCCTCAGGGTGAGAGGGGAGGGGTGTAACATCAGTCCTGCACAGTCCCCTGCCTTCATGACACGTTGACCCTGGCTCTTTTCTCTTGGGAAGTCTCTGCTTCTGGTCAGAAGATCTCTCTTGTCATTTCCAGTAATCACTCCCTTTCTTTTCCTTTTAAAGCCCAAGGTTAGCTAGAACTTTGTCCTCTTCCACACAGGATACTATTCTTGTGTTCTGTGTTCCTGCTCACTTACCTGGTATGGGATACATCAGTTGGAATTATGTGTTAGAATCCTGATGAACATATCCAAAAATAGATACCATCTCCAACTTAGCAGGATAACACTTAGACTTTGAAAGACTACTCGGGATAATAAAATCAGCAGGGATTTCAAGTCAGGAGCCATATGTGAGTTAAGTGAAAAACTTAAATTCCCTTTGAGTCATATACACTTATTTTCAGCTGTGCAAGTTTAAGCCCATTATTTCAATTCTTCAAGAATCATGGTTCTGTCTTATAGCCATGTAGGCTCCAAAATTATAAGATTTCTTGATCATAAATATAACTTAAAGAATCATCAAGGTTTCACTGAATGGTTAATTAAAAATATTACAGTCATGTCTCAGAAAGTTCATAGAGTCCAGTCTTATAAAATTTGAATGACACAGCAGAAAACTTAGACAGACATGAAAACAGAATCTTCCCATCAGAATTCTACTTCAAAAAGTTTCTTGGCAGTGTGATCTGGCATAGAAATTTTTTTACCAAAGTGATTTTTATGATTAACAGCAATCATTAATACTAAATCTCTGTTATTGACAACCTTTCTCTATTGGTATACTAGATATTACTTTGTCTTACACAGAGAGACAAATCTGATTTAAAATGGTTTCTGAAAGCTTCTCAGAAGATCAAGAGCAACTTTCCCAACAGCGTTTGGCTTGAAGTAACTGTTTCAACTTCGGGGATTTTCAGTTATCAGAAATCTAATTGGCAGTAGACCTGGCATTGGATTGCTCTATTGACTCTGACATCTTGTACAACAAGTTTATTGATTAGAATATGTCAGCTCTAGGCACACTACAGTTTTGTCACATTTGATATAACTGTTACTGGAGTTTATAGTACAAATTGTGGGTATAATTCTACCAGGAAAGAAATTGCTGACGTTTAAAAATGCAATGTGGGCTCTAGATCTCTGAATCAAAAAGACAGGCTGCCTTTTTCTACATGAAAGCATTCACTGTCATGGGTTTTAGAACTGCAATGGAGGGCAGAAAGGAGCAATGGGAATTATAGCTTAGAGCGCACACACTCTTCATGCTCTATTCCAACATCTCAGTAGTCTTGCAGAGTGCAAACTGTCTCCAGGTCACCTAGGCTGTGACAACCAACAACCGCTGAGTGCCTGGCTCCAAGCCACCTGCATAGCAAGTGGCAGGTCTGGGTCCCATGTTTTGGTTTCTCCTTTTTCAAAGCCCAAGGTTATCCCACCTTATCCAAATTACACTTCTATGCTGTCAGCTCAGCAATTTGTCAAAAAACATCCTTAAAATTCCTAAGAAAAAAATGAAATTGAATCATTTTCTCACCTCCTAATTTTTTATTTTTTTCTCTGTGCATTGTTCCACTCTCAACTGTAGGCCTCTTGGTCCCTTTCCTGTATTTATTGTTTCAGTAAAATAGTAATTCACCTTCCCCAGTCAACCTGTATTCGCTCTAGTTCTCTCGAATAATATTAAATATATTAATATCTTAAATATTAATTTAAGACTTGACTAGTGTGATTTTTTATTTTTATTTTTTGTATTTAAGGGAAGGGTCAACAGGGTGTTCAGAGTCTCACTACTAGATTAGACTCATAATGAGCCACCTGTTTACAGCCTTCCAAGAGATAGGATTACAAGCGCGCACCACCATGCCCAGTCGCAAGCACCAGGGGGAGGCTGGCAGGGCAGGCTGGCAGGACAGGCCTGGGGAGGCCATCCCGGTCCCTGCGTGCGTGCAGGCGCTTTAATCCGCTGGGCTATTTGGCCGGCCCTAGTATGCTTACTGACAGCCTTCTCTTGCCTCAGCCTCATCAAGACGAGGGCACAAGCATTTGGCAACTCGCTTCAGGCCTTATGACAGCTTGCCTTCACCTTCACATTCGGCGCCTGGAGACGGTCTCCAACCCATCTCTCCGGGGCCTCGGGCGTTCCTTGAATTTCCCTCACTAACGAGCTTCTCCCTGGCTCTGTGTCTCCTCTCAGTGCTAGCCGTCATTGTCCTGGACAATGTTTACTCTGAGACCCTGGTCAAAGGTTCCCTTTCAGGGAAGACATCTTTGCATTTTATTACAGCAATACTGTCTTAAAGTTATTGTTTGTATTCCATTCTCTTTTAACAGATTTCAGACTATTTGCAAGGATTGGAAGTATTCAATAATTCCTTTTAAATAAATAAATCTTTTAGAACCATTAGAGGTTGCTCCTCTTTTCAATGAAATATCTGTAAGCATAGCAAGTTCAGGGATCTGACTCAGTACACTAATACTTAAGAAATATCTCCACTTGTCTTATTCTTGGAGTCTTCTAAGACAGGCTAGGGCATGCCAATAAAGTGAGGATTTCTGCTTATACAGACAAGGGTGCGGGTGGCTTAAAAAAAGACTGACTAATAATGAAGTTAGAAAATGTAAGGAGAGAAAGAAAGCAGCAGCCAGTGTACCAGAGTTGAGAGAGCTAGAATTTGAATAAGAAGCACATACGAGTGAGGGTGGTGGTGTACTCCTGCATCCTGACACTCTGGGAAGTGAAGCAAGAGAAACACTGTGGCTTTTAATATAACTTGATATGTAGGATTGTAATACCCCTTGTTTTTTTCTTTTTTTGTCTAAAATTGCTTTTGTTATTCTTGGTCTCTTCTGATTCCATATGAATTATAATGTTACTTTATATTTTTCTGTTCCATGAAATGTATATATCAGTTTTTGTAGTATGACACCGACAATATTAGCTTTACCTATTCAGGGAAAGGGGACATTTTTCTATTTTTTAAATGTCTTTTTAAATTTTCCTTTTTCAGAGTACTAGTTTTCATTAAAGAGGTATTTTTACTTCCTGGCTAAGTACTTAATTTTTTGAGCCTATTGTGAATGCTATTATTCTTCTAATTTCTTTCTCTATGGGTTAATTACTGCTGTATACCAGAGGAAGTCAACCTATGGCACCTGTGGTACAGCTGGCATGCAGAGCCCTCTCAGTTGGCACTAGAGCCAAGTTGCCCCAGCAACCAAGCATTGGATAGCACTTGTTTTTCTAAACTAAACCTCAGTATTCAGGTTGAATACTGTTGGCACTTTACGATAAATAAATATATTTATCACAAAAAATATACTTTGCCATTTGCAAGTATAGTTTAGGTACCAGATCTCTAAAATTCCACCATCACTTGTGTGTAGGAACAGTAGATTTTTAAGTATAGATTTTGTATTGTTTTGCTTGCTGAATTTGTTTCTTAGTTCTAGGAAAGGTGGACTTTTTTGCATGCAAAGGGTCACATCATCAGCAAACAAGGACAATTTAACTTCTTCCTCCCTATACCTTAACATTTTATTTCTTCCTCTTGATTATTTTGGCTAATGTTTTGAATATATATTGAAGTGGGTAGAAGATTTTCTTGTCTTGTTTCTGATTTTCTTTTTCTTTCTGAAACTAGAGGGAAAGCTGTTAGCTCTTCTCCATTTACTATGTTTTTCATAATGACTTTTATCAGACTGAGATAAGCTTTGTCATAAATGACTTTTATAAGATTGAGAAAAGGTCCTTTGTACTTTCTCCAGGTTTTATTTTATTCTGAATGAGTGTTGGATTTTTGTCAAAGGAATTTTGTGCATCTTTTGTGATCATATGATATCCATACTTGTTTCTATTTATGTAATATATCACATTCATTAATTTGCATAAGTCGAATCATCTTTGCTATCCCTAATGTGAGGCCCACTTGGTCGTGATGTAGGATCTTTTTGGTAGTTTGTCATATTCTATTTGCTAGTACTTTTGCTGAGAATTTTTGCATATATATTAATTGAAGAGATTGATCACCATGTAGAACCAAATGACAAATACAGTGCAACACATTGGAACTTATAGGACATGATGAAAGCAGTCCTAAAGAGCAAAGTTCAGTACTGTAAATGCCCACATTAGAAAAACAGAATGAACAAGCCTAAATAAATAACTTAATGATGTCCTCCTCTTCCTCCTCCTCCTCCTCCTCCTGCTTTCTTCTTCTTCTTTTTCTTCTTCTGCAGCACTGAGGATTGAACTCAGGACCTTGCACTTGCTAGGCAGGTACTTATTCTACTGAGCTATCTCTCTAGTGCTTCATTTCTTCTTTGATGTCTTTGTTGGTACATGAATATTCACAAACAATTTTCATGGTGTGTAAAATTTCTGGGGGTTCTTCTGTTGGCATTGATTCCTAGTTTTATTGAGTTATAAGCTGATAATAATATAGGAAAATTTCTATTCTTCTGTATTTATTTACATAAGCTTTTTTTTTTTTTTTTTTTTTTTTTTTTTTTTTTTTTTTTTTTTTTTTTTTTTTTTTTTTTTTTTTTTTTTTTTTTTTTTTTTTTTTTTTTTTTTTTTTTTTTTTTTTTTTTTTTTGGCAGAACTGGGGATTGAACTCAGGCCTTTGCGTTTGCCCGGGAAGCACTTATTCCACTGAGCCATCTCCCCAGCCCCTTACATAAGCTTTCTGGCCTATTTTGAAGAAAGTTCCATGTGCTGTTCAGAAGAATGTGTATTCCATTTTTGTATAGTAGTGTGTTCTGTAGATATTTATTAATTTGCTTGAAGGTATATTTCAAGTTTTATATTTTTGTTAATATTTTGCCTAGTTGGTCTGTTGATTTATTGTAGTGGGGAATTGAGGTCCACCACTCCAACTACACTGATATTTGTGTGCTCCATTAGTATTTGTTTTATGAAATTGATTGCACTAATATTCTGTGCATATATATTTGCAATCCTATATTCCTGCTGTACCATTCTCCTAGCCAATATGTAGTGGTCTTCTTTGTGTCTTGTGAGCAGTTTTGGCTTGAAGTCCACTTTGAAAATAGAATAGCTAGTCCTGCTTGCTTTTGTAACCAGCTAACCTGTTTCTAAGAGTGATTCATCAAGTAATAGTTACTGAGTTCAGGGCTGCTAACCTCTGCCTCTAGCCTTAGATTCTAGGTTTTTATCCTCTTGAACAAAGAATTTAACAAAATGTCAAAAAAGAGTGACAAAGTTCATCTGAGAAAGAAGAGAAGAATGGTTGAGAAACTGGCTCTGCTGAATGAATCTGAGCCAAGTAAAAGGGGGAAAAACAAAGATAAAAGAACACCCTGGAGAGAGCAGGGTAGGCTATCATGAGGAAACTAATGATAGCACGTTCTTCATGGCTCACCTTTCCTTCTCTGCTGCCCAAATCTCAAGGGAGTCCAGAATAACTTCTAAAAACTGGTCCTGAGAGGTGGCACTGTAGTCCTACGCATCAGGCTGATGTCAAGTCTATGCCAATCTATTGAAGACCTGCCCTTACGAGAAATCCATTGAAAGACTTTGGGAACTGTTCTGTCCATGTATCTGGGATCTTGTATTTAACAAATCATGCCTACATGTTTATTTTCCATCCAGCTTTGTCAGGCCCTAGTCTCCTAACACTTTCAAATTCTCATTGTATGGAATATTGGTCTCCATCCTTTAACTTTTAGACTTTGAATATTTTTTGTCTAAATGCTTATCATTAGATTTTTGTTTTGGAGTCATATTTATCAACATGTGTCTTTCTATTGAGGAGTTTTTACCATTTGTCTTCAGTTATTACTGAAAGGTATAGACTTATTGCTATAGACATTCCTTCTTTTCTACTGCTGACTTATTTTCTCTTTTGTTCAACTATTTCCCTGCTTGATGTTTTTATCCCGCTCATTAGGCTTTGGCATTGTTGGCTTCATTAGGTCTGTCTAGGATCTCCTTGAGAGTATTTATTGAGTAGTGGTTTGGTAGTCATGAATTTCTTAAGGTGTCATGAAAACCTCCTAACTCCCCAGTCATTTTGAAAGATAATTTTGCAAGATATTTTAGTCTGGTTTGACAGTTGTTATTTTTATGCACTGAAACATTTCAATCACTTCTGGCCTTTCATGTATTCACAATGGGGCCATGATTTGTATGTCTTACTCTGAACTTCTCTGAACTACCCGGGCTGGTGGGAATGTGTTAATGCTTTTTATGAGATGTAATTCTAATGGTTTTGCCATTAGAAGTGTTTTATTTGTTTTTCTAACAGTGTTTTAAAGATTCTATTGCTGTGCTAGATATCCGAAGCTTTGAACATCATGTGTTCTGGAGTTCTTTTCTGATTGTAATTATTTAGTGTTCTATATTCCTTGCTTACTATTTGTATGTTACATTCTTTCACTATTCTTAGAAAATGTTTTGCTATCATTTCTGTGAACAGACTTTTTTTCCATTTGAGACATCTTCTGTGTGTGTGTGTGTGTGTGTGTGTGTGTGTGTGTGTGTGTGTGTGTGTTTAGGACAGGGTTACATGGTACACAGGCTCTCACTGCGTACATAAGACTTTTAGTGATCCTCCTATTTACAGCCTCCCAAGCGTGTCACCATGCCCCGTCTCCATAGCCATCTCAGTGCTTCCTGGAGATGGTGGCGGCATGGCAGGCCTGGGGATCAAACTCCCAGCCCCTGTGTCTGCCTAAGCAGGCTCTTTAATTTGCTGAGCTATTTGGCCGGCTCTTGTGCCATCTTCTGACTTTTCTCTAATTCCGATTGATCTTAGTCTTCTTTGTGTCTATTCACTGGGAGATTCATTTTCCTTGCCTTCTTGTTTTCTTATTAGGTGTCTTGGAACAAATGGTTATATATATGATTCTTATATTCTAGTTCTGAGACTGTCCTCTCCCTGTCACTTCTGCTCATACTTTCCATGTAAATTTTTAATCTGTATTTTTATGAGGCACCTTTTTACACAGTTCTTTGGTAAATCAGTCACTCATGTTTTGGAGCATTGTGATTACCTCCACTAGATTCTTATTAGCATTTTCTTTAAGCTTATTGCCAATTTTATTCATTAATTATCTAGTTACATCTTCTTTGAGTTTCTTCAGTTTTGTTTTTACCATTTCATATTATTTTGCTGTTTGTTGGTCTGTTTCTTCTCCATGGGTGCCCCCAGGAATTTGCTTTGTGGAACTGGGAGTTTAGAGAAGTGTTTTCTTGACTTTATGTTTCTATTTGTGTGAGAGGCCAAGCATCAGAGATCAATTATAAGGAACAACTTTGTTGTTAGCTGGTGATCTTTTTGCTTTTTTTAAGGCAGAGTCTCACTATGCAGCTTAGTTTGGCCTCAAACTCACTTGAACAGCCGAGGCTGGCCTTAAATATGTGTCAATCCTATTGTCTTAGCCTCCCAAGTGTTGGGATTACAGGCATAGTTCCCAATGTCCAGCTGAAAATCACTTTAGTTAGTACCTGCATTCAAGTGATGTGACCTTGGTTTTGTTTGCTTTTGGAATTTACCACCTCTTCTACTTACTTAGAATAATAGGCTAAGACCATTCATTGTTTTGCAAGGAGAGAATTACTACTGGTTATAATACTGGCAGCTGATCCTACTGTAAATCAGCATGTTAATATATATTAATTTGTTCCTTTTTTTTTTTGGCGGAGCCAGGGATTGAACTCAGATCCTTGCGCTTCCCAGGGAAGCACTTATTATACTGAGCCATCTCCCTGGCCAATATATATTAATTAATACATGTTTTAATAACTTCACGTTTCTATCACTACCTCATACAGGTTTCACTATACTGTTATTAAGAGTTAGACTTTGATGTGGAGAGAGTGGATCAAAGCAAAAAAAGATGAAAAGGGAAGGGATAACTTAGAAAAGAGGGAGAGTAGAGAAAAATCAGTAGGTGTAACACAGACAGGAGATTAGACCCTGCTGGATAAATTTATATACCTTACATAGGAAGTCAGTGTTGAGGGGATTTTAGAGAATACTCAAGGGAGCAGGAGGAGGTTGCAAAGGGAGGTAAATGTAGTTAGAGAATGAATGGAGGAAGCTGTGAGATTGTGGAACCTGCTAAATTTGATAGATAATTTATGTTTGGATCATTTATGCAGTTTCAGGGAGGGCTACCTGACATGCCTGTGAGAGGTACAGTTTAGATTTGGGCACTAAAACATTATTATTCTCTTTTGCACATTGGCACCTACTCTACATATGAGGTAAAAGGAACAAAAGGGAGCGAGGGTAAGGGGATAAGAAAGTAGGAGAACCAGACAAAAGAAAAAATAAGATAAAAGAAATGAAAAAGAACCAACAATAAAAAGAAGACTTCAGCCACTGTAAAAGCACAAAATCGAAGCGCCCTCATAGTGCCACATATATTTCAGTTTCAGTTCAATTATGAGTTTCCCAGGTAGTTCCACCCTGCTGTGATTTGCTTAATTGCCTGCTTGTGGGCAAGAGGCCTGGTGGATCTGGATCGCTCTCTGGGCCTCCTCCTGGCTGCAATCAGTACTCTGGGCTTGGCTACTTGTAGGCCTTGTCTCTTTCCCCAGTTCACTGGGGTGGGGGAGGAGCAGGGTGATTGGCCCAACACCTGATTCTCACCCAACTTTCACCAGCTCTCTCTTGTTTCCTACTTCTTGCCCTATGGAAGAAATTCTGTGGTTATCTCTCTATGTTCTCACCAAAAGTCTGCCTCATAGCATGTCCCTGGATGACCGCTCTCATTTTTCATTTCCTCTCACCAGAGTGTCACTTTACCACATGAACTGGTAAAGCTTCAGACCTCTGTGATTTCAGCATTCCCTGGCATGGGCTGCTGGGGCTCCCCTATGGGCACCTGCCAGTAGGTGTGGACAGTGTGCATGATGGCCTATAAACACAATATCCCAGATATGTGGGGAAGAAATTGGTGAGTAATTATTCCTGAGTTCATCTGGCCTCTTTCTCAAGAGTCCTAACATTCCAGAGATTGCTTACTTTTACAGCCCTGTCCACTTTCTCCCCTGTCAGCCTTGGGTCCCTAATCAGAGCCACCCAATTGTTTTCGAATTCTCAATAGTCCACAGGTATTGGTACTCTTAGTATACTGCTCTCCACTTTTCAGGTTTTCTGATGTCCTGGTTTGTGTGTCTCCCTAGCTTTGTTTCTCTTTCCAGTTGAGAAAGAAGGGTAATTGCAAGCCTCCTTTATTTGCCAGGAAGCTGCTAAAATGCTGGCTTCCTCCCTCAGGGAGCCTGATCCCCTCCCAAGAGGTGCTGTCTGTTGTATCTGGTGTGCAAAAATGCCTCAAGCCAGAGCCGCTGGCCTCCCTTCCTGAAACACCGCAGCTGCTGGATGTTGATCCTGTGTGTTTTGCTTCCTGATCTGGTGTTCTCTACTCTCCTTGCCTCAGCGCACCTGCTTTTCTCCTGTGCATGGATCAGAATCTCTGTCCCTCCCTGCCATGACCCCTAGCCCTTGTGAAGTATTATTCTGAAATAGGATCTCACTAAATTGCTAACTCATCCAGATTTGTGATGATCCTAGCCCTGTCTTCCAGAGTGCTGGAGTTAAGGCAGAAAACACCATGTCCAGCTAAGGAAAAGGCAACGGAGAGCAAAACGCAGTTGAAACCAATCACCCATACCTCAATAAAAGCTGTAGCCAAATAACAGCATGTCTTTCCCTTACCAGCTAGATCCTTTAAAAATTATTTATTGTTTTGATGGAGCTCTGATAAGTGATATTAATGAGCCAAGCAGTGCAAACAGCAAAATGGCAAAAAAAAGACAGAGAGAAACTAGATATGAGCATACATATTAAATAACCACTAAACAGGATGACCAGACCATTTATAACTAAAGTTGAGGGCAGACAAAAGTAAATACTCAATCATTAATTAATTGTTTCACATCTTCATTCAAGAAAAAAATTGGATTTTGGGGGAGCATATGTGAAAAATATTGTTTTTTGTTTTGTTTTGTTTTAGTGGCTAGCTCAGCCTGCCCTGGGGGCATGTGGTGCTGGGGATCAAACTACAGTCCCTGAGGTCACCTAAGCTTGCCTATGCAGGTGCTTTAGACTGTTGAGCTATCTCTCAGGGCCCTGGAGTTTTTTTTATGGCATCTAATAATGTCATACCCGTAGGTGCAGCTAGCTCACTCGCCAGCTACCGCAGGTGCTGCCTAATTCATCTCTCCATCCAGCCTGTGGTGTCCATTCAGTAACCACTTACCATAAATGGCTACTTACATGCTAATGTAAAGAACTAAGACTCAGTTTGTCACAGTAGATTGTTAAGTGCTCATTAACTATTTGCTTTGGGTGGCCACCATGTCAAATAGCTCAGCTGTAGAGAAGAATATTATTTGTTTGAAAACTCTGTAAGCCTTTCAGTCTGCTCTAAATATCACTATTAAACTAAGCATTTTCCCATCCTTTTATCATATCACTTAAAATTTCCCATGGGGATCCTACTGTGGACAATATTTTTCAACTTTTCATGTGCTCTTGTACTACCTGAGGACATTGTTTAAATGTTGTCTCTGACTCATGGGACTATGGTGGTCCCAGGATTTTGCATTTCTACTACAATTAACTTCAGATGACTCTAACCCTAATCAAATTCTGAGAAGTACTGTAATAATATAATTCCTGTCTACATAACTGATTTTGGTACTCACAAAACAGAGACATCATCTTACTGATACTCAACTACTTCTGGCATTTTGATTTATTAAAAAATAGAATATAAACAGACTACTCACATCTAAAAATGGGTGGAATTGTATCTGTTTGCCTCTGACTACCTGCTGAAATCCCTTGAGGGAGATACTCAATGTCAAAAGACACTATTTGAAAGTCATAGAGGCACTATCCTCAGGATTTCTAATTTAGTTGATTGGGTAATAAGCATCACAGGGTTTTGTTCTTTCTATTTGATCTAGCTTTGCAAAGGTCTTTATTAGTTTCCTGGGCTGCCAAAACAAAACATCTCAAACTTAAAAATAGCAGGAATGGATTGCATCACAATTGTGAAGGTTAAACATCTAAAGTCGTGGTTTGAGTAAATTTATATTTGCTCTAAAGTTTCTGAGGAAGACTCTGTCATGCTATTTTGTTATCTCCTGGTGGGTTCTTGCAGGCCTTGATTTCCTTCATTTAAATCTGCATTGCTGCAGCTTATGCCTCCTTGGTCACATGAAGTCCTTCACATCTTGGGACATCTGTGTACTGAATCTCACTGTCCTTGTAAAGTCAGCAGTGATTGGATACAGGAACCAGTTTTATTCCGTATGATCCCATGTTAGCTTGATTACATTTGCAGAATGCATTTCCAAACCATAGCACATTCACAGGTATCTTCTAGGGTTTGTACTTTAATATATCTTTTCTTCATAGCATAATTTTAACTCCTACACTCCCAAGTGATTATAATGCACAGCCAGGCTTCAGACATTATGGTCTACATTTCTTGGTTTTGAAGTATAAGGATGCAACACCTCCAGTAGAGATTTCAGTAACATATAGATTCTTGATCTCATTCTAATATTCAGGAGTCTTGTCCTGAGAACAATGAGTTGCATTTTTCTAACAAGCTTGGGAATGACTAATATAAGAAAAATAGAAATTAAATGAATTCTGTCTCTCATACAATGCAGAAGCAGCACCAGTGTTAACCGAGAACTTAAAATACAGAATGTGAACTGGAAGCCACTTTTCAGCAAGATTTCCAGGGTACTTGAACATTCATTAAATTATTAGAAGCACATTTTATACTATTCAAAATAAAATTATACTTAAGTAGCTGATTAAATAAGTTACTGAAGAAATGAATGGGTGAAAGAATTAACGAATCAGTAGTGGAATGGATTACCCTGAGTCCTGTTTTCCAGAAAGCAGAAAGTGGATCTTTTTTATCTTTTGTCCAAGAAATTGTCTTAGCAATTGTGAAGAAAGTAGCACATTATAGTGACTGAAAGGTCTCTTCCTGGTGGATCTTCACAAGGAAATGTTCTCTGTATGACTGCTTGTTCTCTAATCAAGAAATTTCGTACTTTTTCTTTCTCTGAAACCCCCTGATTATCTCCTATTAATACTCTGTGACTTTGCTATCTGAACCCTTTTGCTGTGACAAGCTTTGGAATAGGAGGCAAGCTGGCACCCAGAGAGGATCAGTGCCCACTGGAGACTTAACGAAGGACTGGCTTTGGGCCAAAAACAGCAGGTAACTTTCAGAGCAGCAGCAGCAGAAGATGAAACATCATTAAGAAAGCTCAGAGCTGAGCCAAAACGTGCCACATAGGGTTTTCTTTTGGCAGGCGTACCGTAAAGTAAGAGTTGATCAATTCCACAGGTAATAGTGATGGATCTATGTCATTTATAGACCTTGTTTCTGGAGTCACCATTCTAGAGCTAAAGTGCTCGTGTGACTCTCAGAAGGGAATTTAGAATTTGGCTCTGAAAGTCTCTACTATTATTAATTTCACACTTAAGCTACTCTTTTTTTCTTCTAATTTTCTTCAAAAACATTACATACTTGAGTAACTACAAATAGGTGTTTTCTAGAAAGTCAATTTTTTTAAAACTGCTTTTGCAAATGCCATTTGCCATCATTTCTTCATAGACCCATTCACAGCCACACGAAATCATTTTATAGAAAGGTTAAGAGAGTTTTCATTGTTAATTTTACTAACCTGTCAATTTGAGGAAGGGTCAATATCATATTTCAATAAAGTAAGTGTTATTTGGAAAGACACACTCTGGACTGAATGTCTTTATTCCTAATTCTAAAATTCATGCTGAAACTTCATCCTCATTGCAACAATAATAAGAAGTAGGACCATTAGGAGGGGATCAGGCCATAAAGCTTGTGCTCTAAAGGATGGATTGGGACTTGAAAGTGAAATGTTAGCACCTGTTTGTCCTCAGTCTTTGCCTTCTGCTATGTGAGGGTGCAGCATTTGTCCCCTCTAGAGGGTGCAGAGACAAGGCACCATCTTGGAAGCAGAGAGCGAGTGGAAGGCACACCTACCAGTCCTTGGACCCTGGGCCTCTCAGCACCTGGAGCGAGGACAGGCGTTTCCATTGCTTACCCCATCTGTGGGGTTCTATTTTAGCAGCATGTGAGGGTGAAGGCAGGTACAGCCTGGTTTTAGTGAGCAGCGATGTTCAGATACAGTATTCCATTGTGTGACTAGGTGAAGAGCCACTTAATGTTTCATTGGCTCCTCCTACTCTTCTATAAAATAGGATTAACAGAATTTTCTCATTCCTGGACTTCTGCTGGATTGAAACAGAACACAGCTTTTGCTAAAAGATAACTGCCATCCTATCTATGTAATATAGACATATTCTCGTAAATATCATTTTATTTTATTTCATTTTTGTATGAGCTTACAAGTAAGGTTTTGCATTCCATGTGCTCAGTTACAGAAATGCCACAGGATCTTATTGTTCAAGAAACATCCAGATACCTTTATTAGGAAAGCTTAAGAATAAAGAACAAAATTAATGAGTGTAGACTTCTCTTTATTTACACAGTGAATAATGTGTCTTACCCAAACTAAACATAGAAAGTCATCCTTCTCTCTTTCACATTCTTTGCCGGTAAACCACTGAATCACTGCTTGTGGCAGCCAAGTTTAACTATACTAGGCATGGTTCCTGGAGGGTTGTCAGGGACACGGAATGTCCCTCAGCTACTTCTAGGTAATAGGAGCAGAAGAGAAGCCTGATGCCACGCTCAGAACAGCTACCCACAAAGAATGAGAATGTTGCCCACCCCACCCCACAAAGTGGGCAGGGACTCATTGGTGTACACAACAGATTATGCAATTTGGGCAAAATGGGGCCAGAGAGATGGCTTAGTAGAATAAGTGCTTGCTGGGCAACTGCAAGGGTCTGAGTTCAATCCCCAGTTCCGAAAAAAAAAAAAAAAAAAAAAAAAAAAAAGGGCAAAACGTATAAACCTTAAAAAATAATGTGGTGAGACTAAATTGTGGTATGATAAAATGTACGTAGTCTTGTCCACCAGTCAAGAAAGAGCATATCAGCCTGAGGAAATGACTAAATAAAGAAATGAATGAAGGCGTGATGAAACATTCCTCACTGGTTTATCTTGAGATATGCTCAAAGACCAGTGTGGGGAAAAAGTTGATAATTAAGGTTTTCTTTATCTTGATTTAAACATAAACCACAGGGGCCAGGGAGATGGCTCAGTGGAATAATTGCTTCCCTGGCAAGCGCAAGGGCCGGAGTTTAATCCCCTCTCCCCCAAAAACAACAACAACAACAAAAATATAAACTGTAGACTGCAGATTAACTCTAGTTTCCTTAGTTTTTACTGAAAATGGAAATGACATTCTGTTAGTAACATGAACAAGCCACTTTGACATGACCTTTTAAAGTTCTTGAATAACCCCTTATTCATTAGAATTAGATATAATCTAGTTTGGGTTTAGGAATGCTCAGTAAGTTAGAGATTGTTTTACAGCCCAAGAGTGTTTGATCTACCAAGAGAGGAAGCAGCTTAAGCCTGACGTGGCCTGCCTTGATTGAATTGCTTACTTTATTAATAGTGTAGGTCTATGCATGCAAGGCAAACTTCCTGAGCATCAGTTTCTTCCACTGTAATAAAAGAATAATTAAAGTAACTCCACTATCTAAAGAATTATGAGGCTGAAATAATATGAAACATGATAGTTATATAAAATATATAAATAATAGGTGTTCTGGTATCTACTATACAGGCAAATGTTTGGAGATTTCAGACATACACAAAGAATAAGATTTGTCCAATTTATTTACTTATATTAAAATACTACCTCCTGAATGTTTTTCTTTTTGAGAGTCAAGAGAAGGACTTATTAGAGACAGGATGCACTCAAGAGCAAGTGGGTTCTCAGAGAAATGAGACACACTACAGCTAGGAACTGGGAATCTTTCATGTATTTTGGGTGGAGGAAATCTGTGGAGCTTCGTAATCTATGGTTTTAGTCTTATCTAGTAGGTGGGAGAAGATTATGGTCATTCGTATGGGAAATCTTAACCTATTTGTTGACATAGGTCTCACTTTGACTTTATTTATTTATTTTCTTTTTATTTTTTTATGTTTTGTATAATTTTTATTTATTTTTTTATTGCTTTCGTAATGTTTCAGTGTCATACAAGGTGCATACATGATATTATACTTACAGGCATTATTATAGCAGATGTCTCTAATCAATGAATGAAGAGAGTGCAGCTGTATACCTATCTTATTTCTCTACAGCTGATTTACATCACAGATTCGACAGTTAAAACCCTCTACCTTGTTATCTCCCCAGTGTCTGTATATTACTAGAAGCCAACATAATATCTTGTCCAACCACTATTAGTGCAAATCTTGCTTCTCACAGAATTATGCAAAAGCATGGCATATTTATCCTAACTGTACTGTTTGTTTATACACACACATCATGATTCTTCCTTTGTATACCCCCCTTTTTTTGTCTAGATCTGTCAAAGATGAGCACTCCATTGTCATTAAACCAATTTAGGTGCCTGAACTCAGTGACATAATCCAACACAATAATAGTGAATTGTCTGAAGAAGTTGTTGACTATAGCCATTTACAGCTCAATTTATTATTATGGCCCCATGTTATATACCTCATTTTTATACTTTTCTGTTGGATGGTCAAGACTGAGATAGATCAAGACCTATATATCAAAAGATGTAGCTTTTGTTTTGGATGAGGTCAGTGAAGTCCCCTCAGGGTTTATCTTGTAATCCTGTACCTTACTCTGTAGATCCTTTGTCTGAGTCATCCATGCGGATGAGTCATGGCCAATATATCACAATTTGCTCTCTATGAGAGTCTGAGAGAAAGTTTTCTCTCCATGTGACTCTCCCCAGGCACACTATAAATCATCAGTCTCTTTCCTCTGTGGCTCCATAATCTCCTTGATCAGAAAATTTGGGACATGACTGAGTTTCATGATGTTACAGTACAGGTTGTCCTATGCCCTGAGTCTTCACTGACCTTGAAAGCCTAGGGCCAAAATGTTGGCTGGCCTTGCAGTTCTTCTATGTCTCCAATTTTGATCTGTGAACTTAGGTTGTTAACCATCCAGAAGAAAAGCTGCTTAGTACCCTGCAGCACATGCCATAAAGTTTGCCCTAACTATCTGACTCAATTGTCTTTATTGTTGTACGTTTCTATTTGTATTTCTTCTTTTGACTTCTTATACTAGGGAGACTATATGATATTTGCACATGTGTGTCTGGTTTATTTCACTTATGAGTATATGTTCAAGTGGCATCCACTTCAATATAAATGCTTCAAGTTTATCATTTTTTTATAGCTGAGTAATACTCCATTATATAGAAATACCACATCTTTTTCAACCATTCCTCCTGTGACGGACATCTTGGTTGTTTCCAAGATTTTGCTATCACACATTGTGCTGCTATTGACTTCATATTTAAAAACACTCAACAGGAAAGTGTAACCAAAATTATATAACATAAAGACATATACTAATATTGTATATAATACAATGAATATAATAGAATATAATTAATAGAAATATTTGAATACTTAAAAAATGTTCCTAGCTATATCTTAAAAGTCTCCTGATGATATAGAAATCGTGTTCAAATGTTTTACTTTTCACAATGAGTATTTTTTTTGTGGTACTGGGAATTGAACTCAGGACCTTGTACTTGCCAGGCAAACACTTAATCCACTGAGCTATCTCCCCAGCCCTTTCACAATGAGTTTAATCACACCTATTTAGGCCTATAGTCTTGTTCTTCATTTTAGTTGCAAATTAATAATTCTTTTAATTGATCAGTCACAATCTTTGCATCATTTTACTAATACACAACAGCATTTATAATAGTGAAACTATTCTTTTATTGTTTTATGTATTGAAATTATATTTATTTACTTATTTATATATTTTTTTGTGGTACTAGGGATTGAACTTGATTCCTTGCACATGCATGGCATGTGCCTATGCTGCTAAGCTATCACTCCAGCCCTCTTTACTTATTTATTCATTCATTGACCTTAGGTCTCACTACACAGTTCAGACTGGTCTAGAACTTGATGTGCAGCTGACTCTGGACTCAAGTTCTCAGCCACCCTCTGCCTCAGCCTCCAAAATGCTGGGATTGGAGGAATGTACTATCACAGCTGGTGCAAAATGCATCTAGTTAGAATTGAGAGTGATTTTTATACTGATCCATGTTTAAAAATTATTTTTAGAGTACCGATAAGGCATATTAAAGTGAAGATAGTATGAAAACAGTGGGATAAGCATGGCTTCTGAATTCAAGCTAGACACATTTTTATTTTTGTTTTTCACTAGTCTTTAAAACTTTTTCAACTAGATGAAGTTACTGGCTTGAGGGCTCTGTTGCCTTTTTTTTTCACTAATACCCTTCAAACTACTTTAAAATGCAAACACATTTTGCCTAGCAAATAGTCTGCTCTTGAGTTGTTTGATAAGTTTTCTTCTTTGCTAATATAATAATTAATGCCATAAAATGTCCTCTCAGCGTTGATTTAGCTATATTCCCCAATTTTGCTTATACTTTTAAACAGGGTGAGATATAGTTCACACATCATACAATTTGCCACTTCCAAGTATGTTTACAACACTGTGCAACCATTGTGACAGTCAGGTTAGACAGTTTCGCGAGCCAGAAAAGAAACTCCAGGCCGGGCGTGGTGGTGCACGCCTGTAATCCCAGCACTGGGGAGGCTGAGGCAGGAAGATTGTTGAGAGTTCGAGACCAGCCTGAGCTACAAGGTGAGCTTAAGGCCAGCCTGAACTGCATAGTGAGACCCTGTCTCAAAAAGACAAAAAAAAGGAACTCCATAACCATTCACAGTCATGCCCCTTCCCCCAGCCCCTTTCCTGGTCCTCTCTCTCCTACTCCTGGCCCCAGGCGCTGACTTACCTATTTGCCCATCTAGAAGTTTAAAATATTTCTTCTGTCCAATCATGTACTTTTTGAACCCTCTTTCTATTGTGCAACACTTGAGGCTTTTGTAATGACTTTTCCACTCTAATTTCATTAATTTGTATGTTTCATGTTTGCCATGTGTGTGAAAACGTACTCTTGATGATGTCAGTTATTGTAAAGAGGTTGCCATTTGGTTCGTGTCCAAGATGGCAGCAGTGCCAGTGAGTGGGCATGTAGGTACTCTGTGCATTAGCGCTGCTTTCTTTTGCATTATTCTTTTCATTGCTCTGAGATCTAATTTATTTGATTGTAATATAGACTCTATTTCTATTTTCATTGTTATGAAATACTTTTATTATTTTAGGTTTAGCCTAGTTATCTTCATATTTGGTCTGAGTTCTTATAAATGTTACATAGATAAGAAATACATTTTTAACCTGCTAAAATTTGTTTCATAATAATTAAGTTAATTTATATTTTGTATAATTATTTGTGTAATAATATTTATAATTTCTCCTTTACCATTTGTTTTTGTTTCCTCTGGTTTGTTCTCCTGTCTCTTTCAATTTCTTGATAAATGCATTTTTAAAATTATTTCCCATTTTATTCATAAAATTATTTTGAATAATTTTCTTGGTGATGTCTTAAATAGTCACATATTGCTATTACAAATGTTCTAGTGTCAATATTTTATGCCTCTAGTTAAATACTAAAAGCTGACCTTCATTTAGCCCCCTTAATATCTCTCCTTTTTAAAATCATTATTTTCAGTATTTCTACATACCCAGACTACCTCAAGAGATGGTAATATAATTTTGCTTGCAGTTCCTTTAGAAATGGCTCATCACTGAAAAGCATTCCAGATCTTTCTTGCCTCAAACAAAGCATTGGGTGAGTGAGCCAAAAAAATGGTGCCAAAAGTTTACTTGAAAGAGGAGTGAAGGAGAAAAGAAAGAACTACCTCCGTAGAATGATCTTGGGCCAAAGAGAGGAAAGAAGGACGAAAGCAAGAATAGAAAAGTATTCTGTGTCTACACAGTTCCTCCTGGCATCTCCTCTTTTATGCCACCCACATTGTGCAGGAGCTTGGAGATGGTCCAGCTAAGGGGCATTGGAAGTTATTTGATGTCTGTCCTGGAACCTGGTGATCGACAGATCCTGCATAGTTTCTGTCGCACCCTGCCTACTATATCAGTAATGGTGTTGAAATGAGTCAGGGGCTCGTGATGAGAAGCGTGGTGTCTCACATGTGCCCTTAATTTCACCCAGTCACTTGCTCTTTCCTCTTTAGTCATCTTTTTATTTTCCTTGCTATTATTTAAGGGTAGTCACTGAAGGAAAAAATGGTTTCTCTTTTTCTGAGAATGTTTTCAGTTTTGAAAAAAAATAGTTCTACTAGATATAAAGTTTAGAGTTGTGATTCTTCTATATTTCATCACCCTTTGAACTAAGGGTTCCCCATATGTGTGCGTTGCTTATTTCTGGCTCATTCATGGCTTTTCTTTGTCTTAGTTTACAGAGGTTTAGTTGTCATGTGCTTTTGCATGACTTTAATAGGATTTATCACTGATTTGTGCTGCAGTTCAGTTTTTTTCCTTCTCACAGCCATTCTACTTTTGAGCTTCTCCAGTGTGTTTTCATGTCCACATTATAGTATTGTCTCACTGTTTCATCATTTCCATGCTAATAAATGTTTAGTTTTCTGATGTGCCATGGGTTTCATTTGTTTCCAAAGAAATAGTTTTATCAGTACTGCTTTAAAAAGATATTCTCAATCTAGTATATATGGTTTCTTCTAATGTTTGGCCTCAAATATGGTGTGCAATACTCCCAGTACATCCTTTGGGAAATGCCACTAGGAGAGAGAAGCATTTTCCTGGGGTGCCATCTGCTAGCACATGTAAGATCAGGCATGCCTGGAGTGGCCTCTGGACTGCCTTCTGTTGCTGGATACAAGGCTGTCCTAGAGAAACTGAACTTGGTTGCTTTCTTCTAGCAAACAGAAAGCCAAAAGATGGCCTGAGGTAGATCTTCTGTGCTGTTGGATGGAGGGTGGGAAGTCACAGGGCCTCGATAGCGCACCATATTCGATGGAAGATCAAAAAGATAGTGATCATGGGTTGCCTTCTTCCACTGAGTGGTGGTTAGGAAACAGCACATCAGGAGCAGCAGCAAGCGGCTGCTGCTGCCCGTAGTTATGGGACATGGGTTAGGTATGTATTTCAAAACTACTGAATGAGCTCTATGTTAGTTACTTTTCTCCCATTGCTGGGACAAAATAGCCAATACATTCAAAGAGGAAAAGATGTATTTAGTTGACAGTTTGTAGACATCTCATTCCATACTCAGCTGGCTCCAAGGCAGAGTGGCACACGGCAGAGGGCAACAGTTCATGGCAGCAAAGGGTGATAGCCAAAGCAACACGAGCACATGGGGAGGAGCAAGCCTCATTTCTGTCCCTTACAGTGTATGCAGGCTACCCCCCACAGAGTAGGTGTAACACTCACAAGCCCAACACAAGCACTGGACAATGAACAAATCATTAATTCCAGATTCAGCCCCCTCTGAAAAGCCCACACCTCGTGACTGCGTGAAGCTTTGGGGCACACCCAGACACAAACTCTAACAAGCTACTTCTCACCAGTCCTTGAATCCTACTCTATTCTCAGGACCACTCTTCTTATATTGACTTTCTGTTTATTAAGGTGACATTTTACTTATAAATGTGATTTCAGTTGAGTCAAATTTGTCCTGTTTTGTATTAATTTTACCAGTTAGTGTCATTTTGATTATAATGTGCATAATGTTCACCTTCTATGGGCAATATTGCTAATATAAGAAGTGAAAAAAAATTAAAGATCACACCATTACTGGATAATAAATTAGCAAATTAATATTAAGAGAATTTGCTTTAAATCTCTTACATGAATAATATACTTAATTGTATGTATTTATTATTTTAGCAAAGAGCAAAAAAATGCTCCAAAAAGACAGTTTTAATGACTCTAGCTTGTTTATCTCACAAGCTAGTTTAATTCTTAAGGTCATTATTGGTCCTAGAAACTAAAAATGACCAGAGGCTAAGAAATTTATTCAGTAAATATTAATTCAACAAATATTTGTAGGTTGCCAATCAGACTAGATATTAGTATGCTTTAAAAAACAATAGATTTTCATTTCTCCAGAGTGAGGCGCACTGCCCATTCTGTTTTCCTGAATCATTTCTCATTTGTTCTCTTGATAGAATAAACAGTCCATTTAACCTTGATAGATTCCATGTACCCTGTGGCCTCTCAATTTCTTTCCTAATAGAAAAATCTGTGTCTAGTGTTAGAGCTATCTTGCCAAAGTGGCAGGTGTCCTGAAAGTGCCCCGGGAGGCTCGCTGACAGCTGGAAGGGCTGTGGGTAATAAGCAGCCAAACTTGCCTTCTCAGGATCCTGGAATTATGGATTCAGGAGGATTATGATAGCAATTACCTGGCCACACCAGCATTTAGACATGGTTATTTCACCACACCTCCTGATTGCCTGAACTTAACCTGAAGTAACTGCTGTTTAATCTAGACTATCTATAAAATCGTGAAAAAAAATTTTTGAAGAGTAGCCACATGTTTGTACTTAAGGGATAGTTCTGAGAGTAGCTTTCAAGTGCACATTTCTTAATGTTGGGAAACATCATAGTTTGGGGTCTTGGCAGGGGAACACTACTACAATACAGAGCACGTAGTTCATAAAATTATTTTATAATGAATCACCCAAAACATCATGTACAAAGAGGGCAAGAAATCTATCCATGCACTAAACACCAAAGAATGTAGCTGAGGGTTTGGATTTGATGATAATGTCCTGCATGAGTTCAGCTAATGACGGGCCCCTAACAATGCCTCCCATGAGTCCAGCTGGAGTCCTAGAGCCCAGCTGGGTGTCACAGCTGATTGACCACCAGTTGTCCATCCGTCACAGGGAACATCTGATCAGTTGAAATACTGTCCCGTTTAATTGCTATCTAGACTCATACATTTAAAAGTGTTAGTGTATATTTTATTTACTACATAATAGATCAATATCCAGTATTTATATTTTTAAAAACTAGAATTGAATGAAGGAAAGTCATTGATCAGTCAGGATAGAGAGCTTCCATAAATCTTCCAACAGCAGGAGGCTGCATAAGCCTGCAACAACACACAAGTTCTCTTCTAGCTGTGTAAGCCAAGACCATCATCTTTATTTCTTTTTAACTTTTTTATTCTATGAAAAAAATAAAACACAATTTCATGACAATGTAAGTTACACAATGAATCATTACCTTCAGAGTAGTTACTCAGTATTCCAGGACATTATGCTTTGTATTTAGATGTCCTCCGAAAGTCTCATATGTGAAACTTTTCAGGGGTAGCTGGATATAGCTTGTGTGACAAGGGGCCAAGGATGGAAGGTTGAGATTGATTCACAGTGAGATGCTAGGATTAATGGTGACTCTTCCTGGCTGTGACAGCTACTCACCCTAACAGAGGATGTCAAGCACAGAAAGAGGGTAGCTGATGCTACTTTCTGCTTTGCTGCTTTCTGCCTGTCATGAACTGTTTCCCTCCTGTTTTGCCCTTCTGCCATACCACCCTGCTTTGGATTCAGCCAGTTACGAGCTAAACCCCCCACAAACTGTGAGCCAAAACTAAGCCATTTTGCCTTTAGTTTTGAGCGTTGACTATTTTTTTCTCAGGAATAAGAAAAGTAACTGACATTTGTAGTGAAAGATATAAAGCAAAAAGAGTCTTGCAAAAAAGAAACAATAACACAAAAACTTTTTTTCAGTTAACTAAGGTAAACTAGCAATATAAATAAAACTAATTAACGTAGATGTTAAAGTTGTTTTGAAACAATGGAATATATAATTTGGTCAACTATTTGAACTATTTCCCTTTATTTCCTTCCCTCTATTTTCCATTTATCTCTATTTTGTTTCCTTTCAATGTGGGGGATTCTGTAAATTGCAGTTTGGGGCCTGGAATACCCAGTTGTTGCCAGCAGCATAAAAAGAGAACTGGAGGGGAAGACGGCGTGTGGTTCACTCTCCTAGAGAAGTTGTTGTACTCTTTTCTCCTGCTAGGAGCTCAGCTGTTCTTGTCAGTGGAGGAGCTCAGGCTCTTGTGGCCGCTGAGGACGGCTGCAGTTCTTTTTGGAAGAACTCTGGTCCTTACCCCTTGAGAACTGCTTCCTGTCTCCAGAGCAGGTTCCTCAGGCTGGTGACACAGATCCTTCATCGCACTGGTATGCGCTTTCTTACTTTCACAATTGACTTTCAGGCCTTCTCATTGTAGACTCTTTATACAAACTTTTTTTTTTTTAAAGGCATTTAGGACAGGTCTACAGTCTGATCACTAAGTAGACTGGACTCGGAGTGATTCTCCTGTTTTCACCTTCCCAAGTGCTGGCATTACAGGTGTGCGCCACCACACCCAGTGTCAATCCCCATCTCAGTGAGCCTGGAGTCGCTTTAGTTAGCTGAGCTATCATGCCAGCCCTTGATACAAACTTGTATGAGACAGTGTTGTGGGCTCTAGACCTCTATTTGGATTAGTGGAGAACATTGCTGTGGGATCTGGGCTCTCTGCTGGATTTTTTGGGTCTCTAACACATGGAATGATGTGTTAGAGATTTGATTTTGATTTTTGTATTGTACTTGTATTTGATTTTTTGTGTGAATATTATAAAATAATCCTATAAATTATATGTCCTATATTAAATCTATCCCCTTTTAAACTCTGACTACACATATGCATTCCTGTAATATGCTGATTTTAACTCTTTTGAGAAATACCCAGAAGGAGGACAACCAGGTCAAACTGAATTTTTATCTTTAGTATTTTGAGAAATCTCCATTCTGATTTTCTAATGGTTGTATTAATTTATATTCCCACCAACAACACACAAGAGTTCTTTTCCCACATCCTCATTAACATTAGTTTCATTTACTTATTTATTTATTGAGAATACAAAAGAATAAAACAAATTAGAAATGATACAAAACTTCACCAAACAAAACAATAGGAATTTGTCAATAGTTGCTGTATTGCATAATGTTGCCTTCAAATTAGTTGTTCAGGTTACCAGATATAAGCATGAAAAATTGTTTAAAAGTGTTATAAGGAATTAAAAAGGTTGAGAAAGAGAAACAATTTAAGCATCAAGGTTGGCTAGAGGTTTATCACTTTCATTTATTCTTTCAAAGAAGCAACTTTTCAATGTATTATTTCTTTGTATTGTTTTCTTAGTCTCCATTGCAATAAGTTCTGCTCTAATCTTTATAATTTCCTGTCTTCTTTGCTATTTGGGCTTGATTTGCTCTTCTTTTCTAGAAGCTTTAGGTGCAGCATAAGTTTGTTTATTTGAGCTCTTCCTCTTATCCTGATGAGAGAATTCACCACTGTAAATTTTCCTCTTAGGACTGCTTTCATTGCATCCCACAAGTTCCAGAGTGTTGTGTCTGCAGTTTTATTTGGTTGTAGATATTGTTTAATGTAATTTTTAATTTCATCTATAACCCATTGATTGTTCAGGAGGGTACTATTCAATTTCCGCATGTTTATGGAGTTTTTAAAATTTCTTTTGGGAGTTATTTCCAGTTTCATTGCACTATGGTCAGACAATATACATGGGATAATTTCAATTCCTTTGCATATACTTAATTTCATAATACTGATTTCATAATAGTCGTGTTAATTTATATTCCCACCAACATCTACCAGCATGTGGTTTATGTTGGACAGCATCCCATGTGCAGCTAAGAAGAACATGTACCCTGATGTTGTTGGATGGAACACTCTGTAGGTCTACTAAATCCATTTTTTCACAAGTTTGGTTTAGTTGTTCTTTCTTTGCTGTCTCTTTGAGACAATGGGGTATTAATGCTCCCCATTACAACTGTGTCATTACTTACTTGATTTTTTATGTATGTTAAAATTTGTCTTATATAGTTAGGTGCTCCTACATTGGGTGCACACATACTTATGAATGTTATCACTTCCTCTTGGAATTTTCCCCTAACAAGTATGAAGTGACCTTTTTTTTTTTTAATCTCATTTGATTATTTTTGGCTTGAAGCTCACTTGGTCGTAACCACAATAGCTATGTCTACTTTTTTTTCTGGGGTCCTGCCACATGAAATATTGTTTTCCATCCTTTGATTTTCAGTCTATGAATTTTTTTTTCATTTTCATGTATTTCTTATATATAACACATTGTCAGATTTTGTTTCTTGATCCATTCTGACAGTCTGTTTCTTTTGATTGGTGGACCGAGGTGATTTATATTGATGGTTGTAACTATTATGCATTGGCTTATCTTTGTCATTCTATTTTCCTTCTGTAGGCTACCTACTTTCCTCCTCTGTTTAATTGCTTGCTCTGCTTGGTGGTTCCTTTCTGTTCTTGAAGTTGTGGTCATTTCAGTGTCTTTCTAGGATATCTGTCAATACTTTTTGTAGTGTTGATTTGGTGTTCATGAATTTCTTCAGTTGTTCTTTGGCATGGAAGTATCTTATCTCTCCATTAAATGTGATAGATAGTTGTACAGTGTACATCAGTCTGGGTTGGAAATTGTTTTTTTTTTAGGACCTGAAATATATCACTCCACACACTTCTTGACCTAATGGTTTGGGTTCAAAAATGTGCTATGATTTGGACATGATTTCCTTTATAGGTTATCTGTTTATTTTATGTGACAGCTTTTAATTTTTATTTATTGATTTATTTCATTTTATTTTATTGTGGAACCAGGGATTGAACTCAGGCCCTTGTGTTTGCCAGGCAAGCACTGATTCTATTGAGCTATCTCCCCAGCCCCTGTAACAGCTTTTAATATTCTGTTCTTGCGCTAAATTTCTGGAATCTCGATTATTAAGTGTCAGGGTATAGATTTATTTTTCCTATGGCTTAGTGGAGCTCTATATGCCTCACTTAAGTATCTGTCAGATTCTTTTCCCATGCTTGGGAAATTTTCTGCTACTACTTCTGCAAAATCGTCTTTTTATGTCATTTGTGCTGAATCCTGCTGTTTCATTGACGTCTAGTAGTCTTTTATTGTTTTTCTTTGTGTCTTCTGGTAGTGGATGAATTGTTATTTCCTGGTTCCTTGTCATTTTTAGAACATCTTTCTTTTCGTATTCACTAGCTACAATGCTGTCTTAAAGGTCTGAAAGTCTAACTTCAGTTTTATTTAAGGAGTTTTGCCAGCTTTCAATGGAATTCTTAATTTTATGATATCTGTTTGAATCTGCTTCATGCATCCTAATTCTTTCCTGTTTGTTTACTGTTTCCATCATATTTCTATTCCCCTCTATTTTTTGCCTCTGTGTTCTTTAGATATGCTGAGGAATTCTTCTGTGATTGTTGTCATTTCTTTTTTTTTAACGTGAGACATTACTTGTGATTTGATTTCTTCTATAGTATGATGGATTTGTTTCTTTTTTTTTTGACTATCATTTTATTTTTATTTATCTATTTATTTATTTATTTATTTTCCATTTATTTTTATTTTATTAAAATACAAATGTCAATCAGACAGTTTCAAGACACCTTAACCATACAGAGTCGATGAATTAATACATTGCAAACTGTTTTCATAACGTTTTGGTACTGTACAAGGTGCATATATGAAATTATATTTACAGGTTTTTTTATAGCTGAATTATATCA
>PVKA01006537.1:0-83081 GCA_004027165.1 Ctenomys sociabilis | reverse complement strand
GGAAAAGAAGAGAGGAGACGAAGAAGGGAGGGGAAGGAGAAGGGAGGGGAGGGGAAGTAGAAGGGAAGGGAACAAAGAAGTCAGTCCAGGGCAGTAAACTTGCACAGCAGTGGCACCTATCTCTTCAGCTCACATTCTCTGAGTGAGGACTCAGCTTTGTGGCCACACCTAGTTGCAAGGAAGGTAAAAACAGAGATTCCATGTGGGTCATCAAGTACACAGAAATAGGAACTGGTTGGGCAGGAAACCAATATCTAGCACAAGAGAAATTCAACTTCAAATTCAGAAGAAATAAATTTCCTTCGTTAATGTATTTTGAAATAATCTCTAAAATTGTGTTAGGTTTTCTAAAATATCCTACATGGTCCTTGGTTTTGGACCAAAGACTACTTAAACCAGGCACCCATGCCCCCTGAATTGCATTTCTGGGGAAAGAGACACTTAAGTCATCCGAGGCAGAAGTCACTTGGAGGCAGAGGGAGCTGGTCCTGTGTATGGCAGGGGCCTCTCTTGCAAAGCTGGCCTCTGCTGAAGGCGGCACCTCTCTCTTCTGCTCACATTCCCCGGGTGAGGACTCAGCTCTGCGGCCTCACCTACCTTGTGTCCTTCTCCTTCCCTGGGGAGCCCCTCCACAGCTCTCCTTGGGTTACAGTTCGTGTGAACCCCAGGCTCATGGAAAAGAGTGACAAAGAGCAGCAGGGCCTCCCTGTGCCATGGTTCTTGGTCCAGACTCCTGGGCAAGGTCCTAAGACCGGGCCTGCAGAGGGTTAGAAGAAGGAACACAGTGGTCCTCCCCCCCCACACACACACCTCCAAGGCAACCTCTGGAAAGCTTCAGGGAGGGTACTGTGGACAGGTCAAGGGAGGAGGGGACGATAGCAAGATTTAACGAAGGTTGGTAAACCTTTTCCTTCAGGGAAAATTGATCCCAGTCAAACTGGGATGAGCCAGGTTTGATTGTACCTAGTTGAAGATATTGGTCTGCCTATTTGGCTATTTTCACGAAGCCATCCAATTGCCTGCTGAACGAATGGAACAGGGACAGGGCCACTCACATGCCATTCCCCCCAAGAAAGTCACTCACCACTGCAAGCCTGGCACAGCCAGAGCATCCCTGAGTCCTGTGTCTGTGGAGAGCTTTCTGTTACCAAATGGACAGATGTGCAGACTTTCTCATGCTGCAGACCTTACCATAGTTCTAAGAGGGTGACAGTATGGTCCACGTTTTAGGAGTGTGGTCCCTGGGGAAGCCTTCCTGGGAGCCTGTGAAATCTTTAAGGGGTGGGGCCCAGTGGGAGGTTTTTAGGTCATTGGGGGCGTGATTCTAACTCTGTACTTCCCACTTTCTCTTCTTCACTTCCCAGCTATGAGCTTAGCAGTTTCACTCCATCCATCCAAAACTATAAGCCAGAATAAACCTTTTGTCTTTATAAGTTGATTGTCACAGGTGTTTATTATAATAACAGGAAGCTGACAAGCACAGGTCAGCTATTAAGTGTAGCCGCTGTAGCTGAAGAGTTGAATCACTCTGGAGAGGTTGGGCACTATCAAATCCAGAGATTTTGTTTTCATTGGTCTGGACAGAGATGCAGACCAGTCATTCTTGAAGCTGGGGCTGAGAACCACTGACATAGAGCATCTTGAGTCACTGAGAAAAATGGGCATCTTATAGGTGGAGCTACAGCTCGGAAAGCGAGATGATTTGGTCAAGGTCATCTGCAGACTTGCCACAGGGTTCTTATCTGAGAACTGTACTTAATTGCCCCCTGGTGGAAAAGGCTAGTTTTCCTTAGGTGGATTCATATGTTGTGTGGCTTCCAGAGACAATGCAATTTCATTTCACTCTTAGAGAAGCTAAAGAAGGAAAGTGCAGGGGCTTCCACCTGAACTCCACGGCTCCCCCACCCATGTGTCTTTGGGCACGGGAGTAAAGACCACGGTTCCATAGGTTTACATGTGTGTTCCCACGTAGGAACATTTGCATTGCATGTTTTGGAGCTTCTCAGAGAACTCAGTGAATGGGCATTAACGTCTTTCTTTTCCCCTCTCGTTTAGCACCAGACAAGAGCTCCCTCCCCCTTGGAGAGGCCAGCTCTCTCTGCTCACCTGGTACCTTTCCCAAGAAGATAGCGCCCTAGGGCCTGCGAGCGAACTGTTCATCACTGAAGTGGGTGTCTAATCCACAGGACAAAGCTTGCGCTTCCACTTCGTACTTCAGACTTCACAAGGCTTGCAAGGGCCCTTTTGTGTATCATGAGAGAAGCAGTTTTGTCTTAAAGAAAGAAGACCTAGGATTGCGGTAAGACCCTCACATGTATTTGAGGAGCTCAGGCTTGGAAACTTGGGCCTCTTCGCTGCAACTGTCTGAGGACTCAAGGACCAAGCCTGCGCCACCACAGGGATGGAAGGGAAGAGCTGAACCCAGGGTCGTGATCACTGGAAGGATCACATTATAGCAGGTGAGAGTGCAAGTGAATGTCTGCACAAAGCACACTTGTATGCCCAGCGCAAAACACCGTGCAGTATGCAGAACACATGGTTCACAAATGTAACACACAGCTTTGTGTGCTGAATGCACGTCACAAACACATACAAGTCACACACGCCATCTTCACTTCCACACAGCTTCCGAGTACCCTGGTACTTGCAGTTACCAACCAGCAGGGAACAGCATGGCCAAGGCTTTTGGATGAGTGTGTCCTTGTCCAGAAGCAGCAAGCATGAAGGTTCAACCCATTTTAACACTGGCACCCAATGCCTGCTGGGTACCAGGGCCGGGTGAAGTGCTTCTGAGCAGAAGACAGACCCATCAGTCCAGATGGGCGGAGAGAGGGCATGTCATCCTGTGCCCACTGCAGGCCTCAGGGCTGGGCAGGCACAGGATAGCTGCTGCCTTCATTCTAGCTTTGCCACCAGGGAGGGTTGAGGTTCCAGCAGGGCAACCTGGGTTCTGTCCCTTTTCCTAGAAATGACTACCAGTGTTGTCAATAGAAATAAAGTGTGAGCCAGAGATGCAAACCACACATGCTTGTGTTTCAACATGCGAGAGCATCAAGTCTTGGTGTGTGCCTTTGCACTTACCCAAGGCTCTGGTAGTAGCAACCAGACTTTAAGAGTTCTGTGTTCACCTGTGGTCTGTGGCTATCATATGAACAGCCACATAATACTACAGCTCTAATCCCAAGATCTCACAGTCTGTGTCAGTGTCACTGGGAGTGACACAAAAATTACCTACCTCTGAACTAAGCCTCCCAAATGCAGTGCCCAGCCTACACAACACTAATTCAGCTCTGAAAGTCTAAGTTTATCACCCAAATACCAAATGCCAACCTCGCCTACCTTTCTTCCCTTTGCCAGAGAACAGCCCTTTCATCTACAGGAACAATTTGGAGTCTGAACCTAGAAAATTTCACAAGATCCCTTTTATTACAGCAAAGGGACAGAGAGAGGCAGGGCAATGATGTGGCTCTACCTTTCTTTATGGCCAGATGCTGCAAGTCCCATGGCTCTTTATGAATGTCCCATGGAGAGAAGCTTTTCCTCCCACCCCAGCAGTTGCTAATCCCAGGAGGGACCTGTCTCTTTTTGATGTCCCTGTAGGCCGTTCCTTTATGGATGAGGACACTGCAATCTCAGCAACCTCAGCCCTTCTGTCACTAAGCAGCACGAGGAACATAGCCTCTGTGTTCAGAGCCCTTCCATCTCCAAGGACTCACAGTTCAGGCTCCAGTGGGCTGGCCAGAAGCTGGGGGCTATGAGGTCCTTTTCTGCTGTGGCCCTGGCTAGTTGGGGAACCCAGCTGACTGGCGTGGGCTGCCTTTCCTCCTGACACACTGCAAAATGAGTGGCTAAGGGGAAAATCTCCTGTACTTTGAGTCTCTCTGACACATGAATAATAGGGCCAAATGCCATTAACATCACTGTGTCTATATAAGAACTGAAAATTCATTTTAAAACAAACACATCAAACTCTATTTCCTCATGCAGGTTAGGGAGGAAAAAGGAAGTTTGAAGAAAATATGGCCTTTGGTTATGATAGCACTTCTTTTGTAAATATTAGTATCTCTCCTACTGTAGAAATTAAACCTTCCTGAATCTCAGCTGCTCTGTCTGAAAAATGGGGGTCAAGGTACCTCGAGGATGCAGGGTGATTGTAAAAATGGAGCGAGAAAGATTTAGCGGGAAGTTGCCAGCGCTGTGCAGGTTCTGAGATTTGTGCTCCACTTGCAAGCTGACACTGAATCCACAGCCTCGCAGTAGATGTTGGAAGAAAATGTGGACTCCTTTGCCACACACAGCAATAGCAGTGGGCAGGGTCTTGACACCTTCCTGCCCTGGTGCTCTAGACCCCTGTTTCCATCAGGAACTTGGGGGGAGGCCCAGGCAGGGGTTGTGGGGAGGAAGGAAGTCGCCCCTTCCAGGATGGGTGCTGAGGCTGCCTGAGCTGTGCCTTGGAAGGAGGTGCTGCCCGTCACACGTGGACGGTGAACCAGCCTGCCTGCTCTGCTCACTGACTGTCTCTGTCTTTCAGGTTGGTCATTTGGCAAACGTCCTTGGAAAGTCTAAAGCAGTGGCCACCAGCTCCCCTGTGGCACATCAGGCAGAAAGGCGGGTACCTGTGTCAGTCAGCTTCTCACTGCTATGACAAAGTACCCGAAAAAGCCTGCTAGAGAGGACAAAGTTGTTCTGGCTCACAATTTCACTCTATGGTGGCTGACTGTGGTTTCTTGGTCCGTGGTGAGGCCTAGCCTCAAGGGAGAAGAGCAGGGCAGTGACATTCACCTCATGGAGCCTGGAATGGGGTGGAGGTGGGGTAAAGCATCCCTTCAAAGGTCGCCTCATAACCTGCCTCCTCCTGGCAATCGCTGCCCTTAGGAAGCTCTGCAGCTTCCAAAGCTGAGCCCATGTGGAAGGAGTGAGCTTTGTTCCTTATTCTGACTCTGTCACCCATCTGGGAAGCCAAACCGGCCACCAGCTGGGGCTTTAGGGTTCGTGCCCAAGTTCATGGATGTCCGGAGTCCTGGATGCCTGGAGTCCTGGGAGCTGCCCCAGACGGGGGAGCACAGGACAGAAAGGCAGGAAGCTGGGGTTCACCAGCCCTTGCTCCAGTGATGTACCCTGCACGATGCACCCCTGATGGAGCCTTGCTGTGTAAGGAAGGCAGTGAGGCCCCTCCAGATGTGCCTGGGGGCTGGGATCTCTGGGTCTATCAAGACATGTACATGGGGTAGAGCTCTTACCTGGAAGCGTTTGCATAAAGCACCAGTCCTGCTCTGTCCGCCTGCAGGGGGCAAGGCCGGTGTGGGCCTCTTGTGAGCTTCCCACTAATGTAATACCCTCCGAGCAGTCCATTTATGAAGCGAGTAGGTTAGTCTCCTGTTCCTGGAGGAGCCCGCCCAAAGCGGGCTGGCTGCGTTGCTCTCGACTGCTCAAGAGGGAGACAGGTGTGTGAGTGACAGCGCGTGGGACAGAATGAACCGCTCATACCATGAGCCAGGAAGCAGAGAGGTCAGGAGGCTGGGGGCCCCAACCCCCTTCAAGGGCACACCTCCAGTGCTCCAAAGACGTTGCATAACCCCTCCCCACATTACCACCCAGGAAACAAATCTTCAGCATAGTGACCTGGTGTCACCCACCTCACCACTGCAGGGCTCATTCCGGGCCCTCCAGGCTAACCAGGATGGGCACGGATTGAATCTGACTGGCGTCAGGTGCCATCCTGGGCCCTTCGGTGCGGGCCCTTTCCAGGCACCTGTTTACGTGATCCCCCCGCAGCCCTCTGGGGCTGACTCACCACCTCATTCAGCCCGGCTGGCTCTAAGGTCGGGGTGTGCTTCAAAAAATTAGGGAATCATCTGCACATTTACATAAATAAAGTCAGGGTCCGGGATGGGACCCTTTCAAAGCCTTTCTTTTGTGCCAGTCATGAAACAGTAGGGCCACAGCTAAGAAAGCAGCTGGGTTCTGTTGGTGAGAGCGCAGCAAGCCCTTGGGACCACGCTTGGGAACAAATCCGGCCGCGGGCCGTGCACGGGCGCACGCTGCCCTCTAGTGTTCAAAGCCCGCAGGCCCGGCCTCGGATCCACCAAACATCAAGGTGCGAGAAGAGTTTCGCGAGTTTTGCTGCATGACACGGCTGGCCACCCTCCGTGGGCTCCCCTCCAGGAGGGGACACTGTCTCTGAGGGCCTTTGTTGGCCAAGCTTCCCCATCTGTCACCTTTGGAGTCACTTGTCCTGGTGGCTAAGGGTATCTCGAGGGGCATTGGATTTCCCAGCGGGCTCTGCAAAGCTGCTGTGTCTCTTATTTTCATCCACGTCACCATCCCATTAGAAATCAAATATATTTTAAAAGGAACCCAGCATACCCCAGTGCCTACTCTTCAAAGTAGAGGAGGCCCCCCCCGAGATTCTCAGACCTGCCTTGGGAAGGCGAATCCACAAACCCGTCTGCACAGCCCCCTCTAGTTTCCTAAGATGATGTTTCTTCTCCATTGAATGAGGTGCCAGAGCCCAGCCATGACTCTGTGACTTGAAATTTCTTTTGATTGAGAGAAAAACCTTAATAAGCACCATCGATTTAATAAAGGAGATCCACTGTAAATGAAATTTTAAAACATTCAATTGATCTGATTTTCATAGTAAAATCTTCTATGAGTAGGATGGATCTGAATCAGATATAAGATGGGTAAAGTTATAATTCCAGCAAAACTTTTGAGTCACACAACTTTTTATTTTAAAAAAGCCACTTGAAAATTTTGGTATGAGGGGACACGCCCATAATCCCGGCCTTCCAGAGTGCTGAGGTTACCTGAGTATGCCGTGGCCCCTGGCTGCGTTTTCTACTTCTGTAAAATAAATTCCCCCCCCCCCCAGTAGTTTAGAAGAATAAATGAGCTGGGTTTAGTGACACAGGTCTGTAATCCTAGCATGCCGGGAGGCTGAGGCAGGAGAATGGTAAGTCTGAACCCAGTTTGGGGAGCCCTAAATTTCATGATTTGGGGAGACTCTCAAAATTAAACACACACAAACCAAAATTTGGGGGATGTAGCTCAGTTTGAAGTCCCAGGTTTTGATACCCAGCACTATGATATAAATAAATCATTAATAAAAACTCAACATTTGCTGCCATACAGTGAGGGTCTTGTGGCTCAGAGCCCTCTTTTGGTGTGGAACTAAGGATGACAGCTGCAACTGAGCATTCACCTGGACTAAGGATCCCTTCTGAGGGCCCTGGCTGTCACTGGAGGCCTCAGGCCCTCTGCAGGGCAGACTTACTCCCAAGCTTCCTGGTTTCAGTGCCCCATATGAGTTAGTGACAGGGATCTGTATCTGTCTGCTAAAGGTGGGAGGAGGTAGGTCACGGGGACGAATGTCTTACAGCAAGGGTGGCTGGTTCCATGCACAGGCTGGCAGCCACACCTCCAGGTCCTGTTCAGGGGCTTCTTATAAAAAAAGAAAAGCAAAATCTCCAAACCCCACCTTTTATTAAAACTTAAAATAATCTAACATTAATTATTTACATGGAGCCATGGAGATGGTTCAGTAGAATAAGTGCTTGCCTGGCAAGCGCAAGGGGCTGAGTTCAATCCCCAGTTCTGGCAAAAAAAAAAAAAAAAAAAAAAAAAAATCACACAGGCTCATGCAGTAGTTATATTTCAGAATGAATTTCAGTTAAGAGTTACATCAACCAGAATTGGATTTAATCTCTAATTGGAACAAAATGCACCACTGTGGGGGTTGTATGGCATCACTAATAGGAGGACCCTGCAGCCACCTCTTGCTGACCTAGAAGGATGCTCTGACTCAAGGGCAAAACTGGACTGCACTTTGGAGGTGAATGGGATGGCCGAAGCTGTTCCATTCGGGGTCCTTTGCCAACCCACAAGGGCTGGCCCTGGCTGGGCTGTGTCACAGCAGGAGCTACAGGCTTGGCAGGTCAGAGGCCTATGCCACCACCTCCACACACCCCTCGGAGCACCCCAGCTTTAGCACCCTATCTTCACCCCACTGCCCCTTCCCACCAGTACTTTCATTACCCACTTCATTTCCTGGCTTTCTTCTTTTCCCCTCTGTTCCTTTTTTAGCCTTTCCCCGCTCTCTTTTCATGTGCTAGCTATTTCTTTTAGAAAATACAGGTAAATATAACACATAGCCTCATATCTATAGTCCTGACTCCAGGATAATTCCTGCTCTGGTTTGAATGTATTCTCAAGTTCCTGCGTGGAGAACTGAGTCCTCCGTGAACAATGTGAACAATGCTGGGCACAGGAGCCTGCACCGGGTATTAGGCCTTCAGGGCTACAGCTTGAGGGGTTGACAAGTGAGGCGGGATGGGAGGTTAGCATAGAGGAAGGCTCCTTCGGCAGGGCAGCACAGCCACCCTAGGTCACTGTCCTATGCCCTTGTGTGCCTCTTGCCATGGGGTGGCCTTGATCTTGAACTTCCCAGACTCCAGAACTACAAAAACTAAATCTCTGTTCTTTAGCAATTACAGAGCCTGATATTCTGTTACGGCAGCACAAAAGGACTAAGACAACTATTGTTAACATTGTGTTTCTGAAAACACTTTCAGCCTTGTTTTCAATTTTTGTTGTGATGTGGTGTTGACTTTCTGCTCCACCAAAATAAAAGATGACCTGGGCGCTCTGCCTCGCTCTTCTGTTCAATGTCTGAGGTTGTGTTCTTTCTTTCAGACACTGTCAGCACTCCTCTGGCACTTCCGTAGCCCTGTGGATTCACAAGACAGGATTAATCCAGACTCACAACACCATTGCCCTTGAGGGAACCGTGACAGTCACCACCCCAAGGCAGCTTTACAGGGCCCTGCAGAAGCCTGGCCTGAAGTTCCCTGAGTCTGGAGAGCTAGTGAGGTACCTGGTGTTCAAGGAAGACTCAGGGGACAGACAGACATTACTGGGAGGACAGAAGGCCAAGGTGTGCAAACCCTGGTGAAGAGACACACACGGAGTGCTTTAAAAAAGCCGCTTCTGAGGACTCTAGTGGTGTCCTGGGCATCTATGGGACTGCTTACAGCAAAATCACGTATGCATTTGTTAAAAGTAACCTGTCCAGGTCCCCACATCAGGCATCTTTACATGCACAGCCTCTTTCTCCTTCAGGACGCTCCAGGCTTTGGGGGACACCCCTGTTTGAGAGTTTTAGGAAACCCTGCCCACTTGTAGGGTGGGGCTGCTTGAGGGGAGCCTACAATGTCATTCCAGAGCCACCCCAGCAGGGGGCGCCCGCGGAAGTGGTTGTCTAGAGCTGTGAAGGAAGGTGAGCTTTCTACCTGGTGTCCTCCACTAGATGGTCACATTTCTTTTTCATAGTTTAATGGCTCTGAAATTGTGATGGACCCATAGTCGAAAGCAAGCAAGAGCTTCACTGGCAGCATTGTCTTTAGTTTTTAGTGGCCTCCTCCAGGAGGTCCAAGATGTCTCTGTCCAGCTATACCAGCGGCCAAGGCACTCCCTTGGTAGCCTTGGGAGGAGAAATTCTCCCAGACGTGTTAGCTTCTTTTAGCCAACTTCCAGGTCTGCCTGCTCTTTTCTGTCTATATTCCTGTTGTGAGACCCATATCCCATGGTCCAATGAGCTGCAGGAAGTCTGGAAGCTAGTCTTTCCCTGGACACTACTGTGGCGCTGAATAAACCAACAGTCTGTTATTGATAAAGTGGCGCAGGTGTGGACTGGCGCCCGGCACCCAGTGCACTCTACTACCCACCTATAGGCATTAACCTGGTGGCGACAGATGCCTGCCAGCCAGCGCCCCTAATCACCTCCATGAGGACATGTGAGGCTCGTCCACAGGAGTCCCCTTCTGGCGTGGGACCACAAACCTTTCTCCCCTGTCCTCATCCCTGTGGGCGGGCAGAGCTGCATCATGGATGGAATACACTGAGGAGCCCACCAGGCCTCAGAAGAAAGTCCCAGGGTCAGCGGGGGCACCCCTAGGTCATGCAAAGGCAGGACCAGAGGACAGAGGTGGGCAAAGAAAGCCACTTAGCCTCCTCATCCTCACTGGAGGTTCTCAGGAATTCAGGTTGTATTGCTGCCCTAGGAAGCCATATCCTTGGAAACCCTCAGGTTCTACCACAGGACGGGATAGGCCCTGCCTTACTATTTCATGACTCCAGCTGGTCTCACGGGGTTGGGCCTGCACCTCTTCTGTGGTTATTGGTTTACAGACTGATCTCAGTGTATGAAAAATATATTTCCCAGAACATTCTTAGGGGTGGATACAGAAGCAAACATGCAGCAGGAAACCACCAAAAAGCATTTGAAGGCATCAGAGGGACAGCTGCAGCAGGCAGTAACATCCACGAGACATTAATAAGTGCAACGTCAGATGCCTGGACCCTGCACAGGACCATAGACCTTGCCCACCAGAATTCCCCAAATAAAAGTCACCCTTGAATTTCCTGTTTAATTAGTAGATCATTATCTCCGACTTTTAAAGAGGCAGCAGGAGTTAGGGCAACAGTGCATGGATTTTGGGGCTACAGAATAGGGCCAGATCCCTGCTCTATTGCCAGCTGTGCTCCAGGTGGTAACTCAGTCTCCTGTACGATGATATGTATCAGAGGAGGTAACAGCACAACTCAAGAGTGTTAGTTCGCTTGTCTTCCCTCACCCTCATGTTGAGCATTTTATTATTTAAATATGCAAAAGTAGTCCTAGGTAAATCTGTGTACATTTGGGTTTATGCCTGCCAACTCTGTTATCCTTACCTTAGGAATATTTGGTGGGTTCACTTAGGTGGAGTTGGTGCAGTGGGGAGCCCAGGACAGAGAGGAGAGAGTAGACCTTCTCTAACTCAAAGAACAGTAGTGCTGTCCAGCTGAAACAAAACCCAGGGCCCACTCGGGATCTCACAGAGGTGTCCTCCAAACCCTGAGCAGTGGGGTAGTATTTCCAGCCTGGGCCCTATAGGTTGAAAACTGGGCAAAACTGTGCTTGGGGTAGACAGAGAAAGCCTGATCCAGCTGGCATGACACAAACACCTCAGGAACTAATTGCAGGTGAAGGACCTGGGGCCATCATGCTGTGAGAAAGCTGTGTGGGCTGTCATGAAACACCTTGGGCCCTTGCCAGGTTCATTCACCGAGTGCCCTACCCTAACATAAGGAAAGCATCCAGGGAGGTTTCAATGCTGTCAGCCCCTTGGCCAGTCCCTAGCTCATGAGGGGAGACAGCCTGCTAAGTGACAGGAGTGGGGAAGTGGACCACCCATGGTGGAATGATGGCAGGGCTCCCACCCTGGCCAGGACCCAGCCCTCTGTCACATGAGTGAGAGTCTTCCAACTGTCTTATTTGTGGGCCCTTCTGACAAGGCCAAGGGCCCTATGGAATTCTAGGCTTGCCAAAAGTTACATCATCTTACAGTCAGAGATCAGAGACTTGAGTTTGGTCCCCCTCCCCACTCATGGAACCCACTGTTTCCAAGTGGGCAGCAAGGTCACAGCTGGCAGAGCCAGATCAGACCAGGCCCCCAGCCCTTGCTGGTGCCCCATCCTGAAGCACTGGTGCAGGCCTTAGCATGACAATCCAATTATCAACCACAGTAGGGAGAAGCAACTCCTACTTTATACCCCAATCCTACCATGATCTGACATGCAGATGATCTACAAGGGCTCCTATCCATCCAGCTTTGAGTTTCACACACAGGAAGTGAAGGCAGAGATAAGTAAAGTGGTTTACAAACTTAACAGGAGGGGGAAGAAGCCCACTTCAGGAAGGAGGACTCTGGCCTGTAAAAACTCAGGCAGTAGCTTGGAAATCCACTGGTAAGGCTTCCGACTATACCTACATGGGGTGCTGAGTCTCCTCTACCTGCTTCCAGGTGCACCAAGCTGGAAATGAGGAGGTAAGCTCTGATGACAACTGGAGCTTAAATCTGCAAGCTCCCAAGCAGGTATTTCCCTAAGAAAATGAAGGTCTAGTCATTCTCCATGAACACTTACAAGCTGCCTGCCAGGGACTTTTCTACATATTTGATGAGTGTGTGTGTGTGTGTGTGTGTGTGTGTGTGTGTGTGATTTATTACAAAACCTTAACACTGAGCTATACCCCAAGCATTTTAATTTTTCCCTGTAATTTTTAATGTATTTGGCTGTTACATGGTCTCACAATGCAGCTTGGACTTGTGGTGATCTTCCTGCTTTCAGCCTCCCCAGCACTGGGATTACAGGCATGCGCCACTACACCCACATTCTGGCTGGCTCAGCCTGCCCTGGGGTTGGAGCTGGTGTGGGATGTAGTACCAGAGATTGAACTGCAGTCCCTGTGCTTGCCTAGGCTTGCCTAAGCAGGTACTTTAGTTGCTATCTCACAAGCCCTACAATTTTTAAAGGCAGGCTCTTGCTAAGTTGTCCAGGCTGGCCTTTTAGCTGTGATCCTTCTGCCTCCACCTCCCAGAACACTGGGAGTGCACCAGTACCTAGTGTCTAATTTTCACATCCAATAGGAGAGGCCAATAAGAAAGAGAAGTCACAAAGTGATATGTGCCAGGCCACATGGTTAGTGTTGAAGACCAAATCCACACCCAGACTTGAACTGAGTGGGCCTCTTACCAGTTCCTCAACAGTGCTCTGGGAGACACACAAAAGGCACCTCATGAGTGGAGATGAAAGGTGATGGAGTGTGGTGGTCCCTGGCCTCAAGGAAGCAGCTAAAGGGCATGGGAGGGGGGATGCTCTGGTTCCTACAGCCAACACCAGTGGACAAAGGGGGTTCATGCACGATCTTTATTCGGAGTCATCCAGAGACAGGAAAGTATTTACACTGTGCTGAGACACAGTACTCCTGAAGATGTTCACCTGAGCTCAGCTGGCCTTGAGTCTGTACTCACTGTCCCTCGCTGCTTCTTGTCTGGAAGTGACCACTACAGCTGGCATGGACCCTCTGGGAGCCCTTCCTACTGTCTTGGGCAGCACCCAAAGAAAGGGTGAGCAGGCAGATGCAGCTTCCCTGGGATCATGGAGCCTTCTCTTCACCGAATCTTATTTTTATTTATTTTGGAGCCTTTGGCACAGGTGCATAAGACCCCACTGCTGTCTTCCTGTTTTGACATAGGATTTTCATTTTTAATTTCTGCTTCTCAACTTAAGCATGCCTCTGTTTCCCTTCAGGCCAGTGTGTGTCAGGGTGCAGGGAACAAGTGCTGCAGGCCCCAGCAAGGCAAAAGCACATGTGCACACACACACACACAGCTCCTAAAGCCACTGGGAGAGGTGGCTGGGCAAGCCCAGCTTGCCTGGGGAAAGGGTTCAGTTGGACCCTACTGCCCTCTGCTGAATCAGTAACCTCAGTTGTGACAGGGGCTTCCAAATGTCAAGCATAGGAATGTGCAGGAGCTCTGGACAGACCTAAGGGCTGTTCCAACAGGCCAGGTGTTAGACCACTTGGCCTTGGTGAGAGGCCTCCATCTGAACTCACACTTGGAAGCACTCTTCTTTTTCAACAAAACATGCAGCTGACCATACTGCTGCTAATGTTATTTGATCAGCTCCCCCTTCTTGGCATGGTGGGGCCCATTGTGGGCCAACCCACACTCCTGGGGAAAGACCTCCCACCAAGCACTCTTCAAGGTCATTTGGCATGTCTCTGAAATCACATCCTGAGGAGCAGCTCTCCTCCCACAAACAGATGTACAGAATATGCAGTGAAAAATAAAGAAAAATGCAAACTCCCCTAGGCCTAAAATGGCTTCAGTTTAAGAACCACCACCCAGACCCCTACTTCTGCAGCCTCATCTCCCTTACACAGCTGGGCCTAGCAGAACAATGCTCCCCAGCACTAACGTCACTGTTTATAGGAACACAGGAAGACGGCAGTGTTTCTCTGAGTTCATATATTTATAGAATTTTACTGCACTGGTCACTTTGCAAGAGATGTTAACCTGACACTTGATTGCACATTATTTAATCATTTTAAAGAAACAAAACACAACAAAAAGCAAAAACAATCTTTGGGGAGCCACAGGATGCAATGCAGGTTAATGTTCCCACCCATCAGTGCCTTCCCAGTCAGGGCTGGGAAACTTCTGTCAATAGCAGACCAGCTTCCTCATCCAGGACATTAAGGGAGAGGGCAGGGTCTGGTTTTCTAGCCATATGAGGCTACACTTGGACCAGTAGTCAGGTGGGACAGAGAAAGTTCTACTGAGAATTTCCCTGTGGACCAAAACCTAGACCTACAGTTCCTGTAAGGAAATGAGGGTATCAATGATGTTAGGTTCTTTTGAAAAAGAAATCCACATAGTTAGGAACAAGCTGGAAACAGTTCTGAAGCTCCAATTGGGCAAGCTGTGTCTTCAGGGAACAGTTTTTGGGGTTTGCAGAAACAAGAGGCTGAAAAATGGCAACACAAATATTTCACTTTCAACTTTTCAAAAGTTTTCTTCAAATGAGGGCAACCAGAGCCAAATTACCATCATTCTACTTTTTGCAAATCCAGGTATATGTTTCATTTGTATTTTCTCAGACAGTTTTTGGTTTAAATGGCCAAAATTAAAGCCTTTAATTTTATAAGCTCTGAATTATTTAACACCAACACAAAATCATGTGTATGAGAAAAACAATGACAAACACAAGGTATGAAGCTTTTTTCCAGCCATAGTTGCACACGTATGAGAAACAGAAATAATGAAAAAAAAAAAGAGTATTCAAAACCTATGGGAAATCTATTTCTTATTAATGACTATTATTTACCTCAGAATATTAACGTTCATAAGAGAAATTGTCAAGTTACTAACTTTTTAAGTTACCTTTTCTCCTTAAAAATTGACATATAGGCTTGAATCCAGAAAAATAAAGGTTTAAGTTTAAATATTAGTAATTTTAACAAAATTCAGAATGGATTCACAAAGATATGATACAATAATTTAGAATAAAACAAAACAGAAGAGCACTGTATTTTGAGCTGTTTGAGATACACGTAAGGCAAACTTATTTTTTTGAGGATCTTCTTTCTTCTGAGGAACAAGATCAAATTTAATATTTTGTTTAAAATAGGTCTTTGGATACTGTCAACAAAATTTTAAGAGGAAGTTAGAATTTTCATATAAGAGATCCCTGTGTGGTACAGGCGGGAACCGAGTGTGTGGGAGAGAGCCATCAGCACTATCTAGATTCTGTTCTGCTTGTCAAAGTCCAAATACATAAGGCCCTTAGGAAATAAAATCATCTGTTATAGCTAAAATGGGCTATAAAGCCCCAGCAGTCAGCTCAGGGCCAAAGGACAGAGTGGCCAACAGTTCACATTTTAGGAATTTAAAATGTTCAGAAATAAAGTTATCAGTATCTCAAGGAAAAAAAAAAATTAAAGGAGGTGGACATGGGGGAAAAAAAGGAAAGGAGATGGGAATTATTTAGAGAATGTGAGCTAGCAGAAACACCTTACTTAGAAGGGAGGAACAAATGCATAAAAATGCACAAACTGTGCAGGTTAATTCGGGATTAAACACAGTAGGATACACGGGCCTCATGATGCTTCTGTAATGGCCTATGCCTATATATGTGCCAAGCACTTTTAAATGTGTATGAGGCTAATTCAGGATCATTCTAGATTAAAAATACAAAATACAGATTTCTTTAAAGAGACAGGGTAGGGGATTTGTGAAAGGAAGGCCAGTCACATGATCCTGACAGACATAAAAAGATGAATCGATGTGCGACAAAAAGGCAATTCTAGTTGAGATGGCAGCTAAACTGTCAAAGGACGTGGACTGGTTTTTGAGAGGGTTATTTTCAAATATAATCTTACAGATACATTTGTTAAAAAAAAAACCTGCAAAACAAAGTTTCTTAACGTTGTGGTAAGCCTAGACTGACATTTGCTAAAATAAAATAAAAGTGGCAGGATGAGAGCAGGCTGGGGACTTGGGCTTTAAGTGAAAGCGCACCCTCTCTGAGCTCCTCTCACACAAAATGGTATACTCTTAAATAAAATAATACTTCCTTAAAAATCTGCCACCTAACAACTGTTTACATCATAGAAAAATAGCAATTTTGTAAAAAGAAATATAGTCACTTTGTTAAAATGGTCTCTTTTAAACCAGCAATTATTTTTCATATAAAGAATTTCTAAACATCCATACAGAAAATAAAAATAGATAATACTGAGTGCAAAGCAGACAATGGCATATTTGCAAATGATCAAAGCATTTCATTGCCAGATAAATAATACTCTAGTATATTACAATACAAGTGTCATCGTTTAGGAATTAAGATATTGCTTTTATTCTCTGATGGCAAGTTACTTATAAATCAAGTCACTTCCAGCAGCAGAAGGCCAAATTGATTAGAAATGGGTCTTAGGTATTCACTCACATTCTCCCTCAGCTCAAAGTGCCAGAACACCAGGCAAAGGCCTACACCCTGACCCCGGCACGGGCCGCAGCCCTACAGAGCGTGCCAGATGAGGGTGCTCATGGTGCTCTGGCTTGTTCATGGTGTCTTCCACACTTCAGTTCCCACACAGACACAGAGTAACTCCTAACTATTTTCCAGCATGGCCAATGCATCAGGAAGTAGGGTTTATGAGAAAACTTTTTCTGAATATAAGCATTAGATCTTCATGCTATAAAAACAGATGGTTTCAGTGGACTGTTGCTTCATCGCCACAAATCTACACAGATGCCGATGGAGGGGAAACTGGGACACTAAAACCGAGCAGTTTCTGGCTTCTGATGGCAGGACAGACTAGACCAGAGAATACTCAGTCAGCAAACCACGGTGGTCCTGGGCCTTACTGGTATTTCATCACACTCTCTCCACTCTGCTGGGGTCATAGGAATCTATAACAAAGAAAAGAAAATTAATAAAATCAGTGACATATTAGAAAGCTATGTTTTCTGTTTAATCCTTAGACCTCAAATAAATTTGTTAAAATCAAATTTTACAAGCTTATAAAATTCATTTTAAGATATTTCAACTTCTTTTTATAATGAAAGAGTAAATAGCTAGTGTTAAGAGGTTGTTCTCAGGAAACACGTATGGTCATTAACTCAAACACAGATGGAAAAAAATCTAAGTTGCTTAATACTGCAATGGCACCTGGTTGTTGTTCAATTAACTGTTGTTACAGTTTGTGTCTCATTGTCCCCCAGTGCCTCAGGCAGTCATTGGTGCAGGCTTCTACAGTTTGTGATTAATTCATGTTCCAATGCTGGGATTAGGGGTGTGAGTGCTATACCTGCCCTGGACTGGGTAATCTGCATTACAGTGTGAGGGGGAGAGAGGCTAGCTAGCAGCTGCAGCTGCTGCCCTTCTCTTTGCTCTTTGCTATTTACTGCTGCCATGAACTGCTGTTCTCTGCCATGTGCCACTCTGCTTTGGAATCAACCAAGTTGGACTGAAATCTCCACCAACTGTGAGTGAAATAAACTTTTCCTTTCTTAATGTGGGGTGTGGATACTTTGTCCCAGCAAGAAAGTAGCTAAGACAAGTATACTTATGGTGCTTTTCAGCCAACAGCCCTTGGCTGATGTGAAGCCATTTCCTTTTCTTTTATAAATCACAGTTCCAATGAAAACAGTGTACAGTATGCATCTTTGTGCCCAGGTATGCCTTCAAGGGCTGGGGACCTTGATACTCACTTTGTGGTCAGCCATATCAGGTTTCTGGCCTCTAAATGCCACCAATCCAGGGCTGGACATGAATCTGTGGGCACATCTTCAAAATTTCTGTGGTGGGTTGTGCCTGAGTCTGGGCCACCAAGTCAATCCCTTCTACAGTGTGTACTGGAAAATCCCAAACAGCCCAGAGACCTGGACTTTTAAAATGGGGCCCACACAACAGAGAAAGAGCAGTAATTGTGAGCTGCAAAGAGTACTGCTAAGTCAGAGGGCCTGATTCACAGTGCTCCAGGATCCACGCAGGCCTAAGGCTCACACACATGCCTCCTTTGGTTACAATTTCCTGTCACACTGGCTCAAAAGTTTCCTAACTTTTGAAGAGAACATATTTAAGAAATCTGGAAGGGATATAGCCATTAAAACATTGTGGAGAGTTCTAAAAAAATTAAAAATAGAACTATCATATGATGCAGCAATCCTACTACTGGGTACGCATCCAAAGGAAAGGAAATCAGCACAGCAAAGAGCTAGCAGCGCCCCATGTTCACCACAGCATGACTCAAAATAGCCAAGATAGGGAAAAATCTTAGCTGTCCTGCACACAAATTAAAAAAAAAAAAGGCTATTTATACAATCTCAATGGAGTATTACACAGGCTTAAAAAGAAAACAAGACAATTTTGTTATATCTTGTCATAATATGAATGAACTTTAAGGACATTATGGTAAGGAAAATAAGCCTGATAAAGAAAGACAAAAACTGCTTAATCTCATTTATATGTGCCATGTTTTAAAAGGTTAAATTCAGAGTAAGTAATAGAGTGAAATTCTCGACAGGAGCTGGGGGTGGGTGAAAGAAGGAGATATTGATAAGCCAATATAATTCTTAAGCTTTAAGATGAATAAGAGCTGGAAACCTAAAATACAGCATATGACTATGATCAATAATGCTGTATTGTACACCTGAAACTTTCTCCGAATACTGATCTCAAGTTTTCCACAGACACTAAAAAATGTCTGTGAGGAGGTGAGCAGGTTGTATGGTTTGCTTCTGACACTCACTTTAGTAAGTGCAATAATGCTGTATACCTTGAATACATAATTTTTATTTGTCAGTCATACACTAATAAAGCCAAGGAAAAAAAGGGAACAAAGCAAGGCTCAGAACAATGAAAAAGGTGATTCATTAAAAGAAATCCAGAAGGACAGTAGAGTCTGACAGAGCACAATTACAAAGCCATCCTTTCTAAAATTCATCTGGAAAACTGTACTCTGAAGGCCTCGTAATCTCCAGTTTCTCAGAAATGTCTCACCTTGTCCTTCTTGCAGGTTTTTAATTTGGCTGCCACATATGTGTGATATACTAAATGTTCTGCGGTAACAACCAAGACAGTGCTTGGAGCGCTGTGAGTAGACAATAAACAGGCTGGAGCTCAGGAAAGGCGAGCCACGCCTGCTCCAATGTGGTCAGCTGCTTCAGGGCTGACCTGGCTAGAAGGCAGCGCAGCTACCAAGAAGTCTGTGCCTTCTGCCACTTCACACTTAGCAACATTCATAATAAGCAACTGGAGAGAATCCCTGTCAAAGGCGAAACTTCTGTGCTCAGGGAGCTTGATGGTGCCCTGACTCGGAGGAGGGCCTGCTGTGTGCAAAGATGGCTTCTGCGCCACTGGGAATGTGGTGAGTATCCCTGATGGATGAAATGTGGAGAGGACCTCTCTCAGCCTAGTGGCAACCCTACAGCGGCTGGGCCCCTATGAAGCCTCAAAACACCTGCACCCACAGCACAGCCCCAAAGCTGAAGCTAACAGCTCAGGCACATGAAGCCATGGAAAGAAGTCTGTAGAACAATGGCTCTGTCTGCAGCTCACCGATGATCTGTGTCCAAGAAAAACATAATGTGAACCATGTAATATTGTTTTAAATTTTCTAGTAGCTACATTAAAACAAATAAAAGGAAACAGGTGAAATTAGCTTTAATAACAGACATTACTTCACCAATTATACTCAAAATACCATTTCAGCATCTAAGTATCGAACATAAAATTATTATGATCTTTTAGATTTTCTTTGCTGCTGTATTAAGCTTTTGGAATTTGGTATTTGACAGAGCATAGCTCAGTTACAGGAGCTGTATTCCATGCAGCCGTGCAGGACACAGGGCCCCTCCCACATTGAACAGCACAGGTCTTGAGGGCAGAGTGGTGACCCAATGCTATGGTCTGCACAAGGCCCCCCCTCCAAGGCCCATGTTATCAAAGGCTCAGCTGCCAGCCTGCAACATTAATGGGAGATGGTGGGTCCTCTTTGGGGGTGGGGCCTACAGAGAAGCTGGGTCATTGGGATTGTACTTGAAGGGGATATATGACCCCAGCCATCCTGTGTCCTGTCTTTTCTTGCCACTCAGCAGCCACGTGGAGAGCAGCTCACCCTGCCATCATGCTCTCCCTCACCCTAGGCTCAAAAGCCACAGAGCCAACAGGGCATGGACTAAAACCCCTGAAACTGTGAGCCAAAGCCAATCTTTTATTTTTTTTAAATTGATGATTTTAGATATTTTTTACAGTGACAGAAAGCTAACATACTTGGAATACTTAGAATTCGGCTTGCAATGGGCTCTACTTCAACTAAAGACAATTCACTATGACTTGACCTAATCCCTTAAATAATGCTGTGCTTGGAGATGTGCTAACATTTAGTGTCTTACTAGTGTTATTTGGCTTCATTAAAACTTCCCTGGCTGCTGCTACTTCTGTCCTGAAGCAGAAAGTCTCTCCCATCTTCCTCCTCTACTTATATTCACAGAAGATGACACAAAAGTTAAAGGTACCAGCAGCATCTCCAGATTCTCTGTGCCCATAATCACACTTCTGAATTAGAATAAGCTACACAGCAGATAGGAATCTTTGACCTCCATTAGTTTTGAGCTGCAGATTTTTTAGCATAGCCCAAAAGACCACTAAAAATATGACAGCTGAAATGACCATGCTTAATCTTAAGTAATTTTATGATGTGACAGGTACCACAACACAGGATAAGGTGTGTGTGCATGTGTGTACAGGAAGTGGTTACTGAGATACACTGTATGATCCTGTTTTATAAACAGAATCTGGAGATGGGCTGTGGATCTGGGACCAATTCAGAGCCACTGGAAGCAGTTCTAGCACACCAGGATGACAGGAGTAGCAGTGTGGTAGAATGGGCATTTGAACTGGGAAAATGCATCAAAAGAAAACAAAGCCCAAGGGCTATCACAGAGATCACAGCAACAGTGCAAAGGTGAGCAGGTTCCCCCAGGGCCTGAATTCTTCTCAAAAGGGTGGGTGCTGAAGGCTGAGATGAAGCCTGGTGGAGGCCACCTGAACAGCAACAGGCAGGCACAGCCATGCCATGTGCACCTGCTCTCCAGGGACATGAGGCTGCCTGAGGTGGCTCCTAAGATGGGATGCCCTCTGCCTGTACAGTTTTGGGCATGCCAGGGAGAGGGGAAAAATAGCATTGCAGTTTCTGTCCATTAGTAACTGATTATTTTTAAAGGCCTAGTGACAAGGTTCATGCACAAGGCCATTGGTTTAATCACTGACACTACAAAAACACTTGAGAAGAATCAAAATAAAACTACAAGGTCAGAAGAGGGATTCTTATCAGCTGGCTCAAGATGAAAGCTATATTGTCTGTGTGCTTTCAGATATCTGGTGGGTCCCACCAACACGCCAAAGGACCAAGTTAAAATTTGAGGGTGGGCTAATTTATTGAGCTTGAATTGTTATGTTGTAAATTACTCCTTACAAAATGTGGCCATGAGCAGAGACATAAAAATATTTACAAAAGCTTTGTTGGTGGTAGTGGTTTGTATTTTTTTTTTGTCTGATTTTAAAATCCTCAATAGTTCTCTCAGGATGAGAAAGGACTGGTAAATGTGGAAACTCACTCTGGAAGCCTATACCAAGCTTTAACTAGCACTTAAAAGCAAGTGGAGTATTTTTTTAGGGGAAAAGGGTGCTGGAGAAGAATTACACTGAAATATAAATTGACCCCAGAAGCTTGATCAGTAAGACACAGGGTTGATCTGTTGAACAGATAAAAGAAAATCCACTATGTTTAGCTAGTGATAAAAAATATAGAAAATGAAATAAAAATCAGAGATAAAAAAGACATTAAAACTGATACCATAAAAATACAAAGGGCCTTAAATGGCAATAGTCTTGGTGCCAGGGAGATGGTTCAGTAGAATAAGCGCTTCCTTGGCAAGTACAAGGGTCTGAGTTCAATCCCCAGAAGACAATAGTCTTTTACCATTGCGTACAATTATATAGAATAGACTGAATTACCTAGAAGAAGTAGATAAATTCCTGAATACATACAAACTACTATGACTAGATCATACAGAAATAACTGTGAACAGATCAATAATGGATAAAAAAAACTGAGTCAGTAATAAAAAGTTCCCCATCAAAGAAAATTCCATTTCTGAGTCCTTAGGACACTTACAAAAGAGAAACAGAATAGAGTCCATAAATAAATCTACAAATTTACAGTCAACTGATATTTTAATAAATGTGCCAAGAACACAAAGGAGAAAACAAGTCTCTTCAATAAATAGTAATAGGAAAACTGGATATTCTTAAGAAAAATGAATTCAGGTCATTCTTTCTTACCATATACAAAAACAGTTCAAAACTGATTGAAGACTTAAATATAATAACTAAAACTATGAAACTACTAGAAGAAAATATAGGGAAAGTAACATTGGTTTGTTTGAGCAATGTATTATTTTCTTGCCTATATCTTCAAAAGCACAGACAACAAAAGCAAAAATAAAACAGATGAGAGTCTATAAAACTGAAAACCTTTTACAGAGTAAGCAAAACAAAACAAAATAGAGAAACCAAAGTAATAAAGAGAAAATCTGCAGAATAGGAGAAAATACTTGCAAATGATAAGGAATTACTAAAATATATAAGGAAAAACTCAACATCAAGAAAATAAGCAACCTAATTAAAAATAGGAAAAGGATCTGAATAGACATTTCTCAAAATAAGATATACAAATGCCTTACAGGTACACAACAACATTTTCAGGACCACTAATCATCAAGGAAATACAAATCAAGATCACTGCATCATTTTACTGCTGCTATCAAGAAGACAAAAGACACCAAATATTGGTGGAGATGGGGAGAAAAGAAAACCCTGGTGAAAATGTAAACTGAAAGAGCCATTATGGAAAAAGACAATGAGAGCTCCTTAAAATATCAAGTATAGAACTACCACAGGATCCAGCAGCCCCTCTCTGGGTACTATCTAAAGGAGATGAGTGTAGTATATCACACAGCGTTTCCAGGTTCACTGAAGCACTGTCCAAACAAGCAAGACATGGAACAAACCTAACTCAAATGAATGACACAACATGGTACACAGACACCATGAAATACTATTCAGCCATAAAAAATTCAACCTCATCATTTGTGAGAACATAGATGAAACCAGAGGACATTATGTTTAGTAAAATAAGCCAGGCACAGAAAGACAAGCAATAAATTATTTCACTCATAGGTATAATAAAAAATGTTGATCTCACTTGCAAAAGATCTGGGGACCAAGATAAGACCAGAAGGAGGAGTGAGGGAAGGAGATATAAAAAGAAGTAAGATGTGGTATGCACACTGACAACTCCCCTTGAGGAATGGAGTCATTGTGCGCTGAAAACATGTACTAATAAAAATGAAGGCTGGAGAGATAGCTCAGTAGAATAAGTGCTTGCCTGGCAAGAGCAGTGGTCCTGAGTTCAATTCCCAGTACTGCAAAAAAAAAAAAAAAAAAAAAAAAAAAAAGAACAAAACATTTAAGGCTGGGGAGATAGCTCAGTAAAAAAAACACTTGCCTGGCAAGCACAAGGTCCTAAATTCAATCCCTAGTATGGAAAAAAAAAGGAAAAAGAAAAAAGAAAAGAAAATTTATGAAAACATTGAGTCCACAGAACTAAAGAGAAGAGTGATTCCCTGAGGCAGGGGAATTGGGAAAGGGTATGGACAAATGTTGGTTAAAGGATACAAAATTACAGTTAAGTAGGAGGAATAAGTTCACCAGATCTGTCACACAGCATTTCCATTATCACTAATGATTACTCTTCTTGAGAAATGTAAAAATATATTTATGAAGTGTTCTGACCACAAAAATGTAACTACATGAGGCTGTATATCTGTTAATTAGCTGGATTTAACAACTCTATGTCAAAATATAATATATAAGTAAAACTGTACATCAATTTAAAAACAATCAATCCAAATAGCTTAAAAAGTAGACAATCAAATCCCTTTCCACCAAAACAGCAAACATTCCACATCCCTAATTGTCTCTTCCTCAGCAAAACCCAACTGTCAAGTCTGAGGATTCAAAAGGACCATGACACATGGATCATTTCACTAGTGGCTTTTGGTTTTGCTCAAGGATCAGAACACCACTGGGGAACGCCCTTAAAAACACATTGCATTTGTGGGAAAATCAGTTTCCTAAGTACATCTATTTTTGCTTAATAAAAATGTCAGGCTTCTTCCAGATGAAACAAATGCTCTTTCCACCTACCTCTAAATTCTTTGATTTCAAATAGAAGGCAGAAGCAGGGGTGGAAGTGAGTGGGACCAGCTGGGGGGTGTCTCAGGGAGAGGGACAGCCTGGCCCAGATGTCCAGCCTTTCCTTATTCTATGAAGGCTTGGGTTCCTGGATGTAAAGTCACTTCCAGTTCACAGTTTGTGATGTGGACCTATGGATATTTTTCTCAACTTGCAGGCATTTATAAGACGTAGGATTTATTAATTTCCATTCTCGAAAGATAATGTCCAGAGATTCCAAGAATTCTCTGGTCCTGTTTCTGTTAGAGCCAAAAAGGCAGAATTGAGTTGGGGGAAAATCACTGTCACTGGGAACCTGCCTTGTGATTTCACCAATCAGAAAAGGCTCTAGAAATGTGTTATGATAACAGAACAAAGAGCCCAGAGACCTTCAAGAACCTCCCGAGGTTTAGCAATCAAAACTAACGGGACATGCCAAGCATGGTGGTGCACACTGATAATCCCAGCACAAGGGTGGCCCAAGACAGGAAAATTGCCAAGAGTTCAAGGCTATCCTGGGCTACAAAGAACTCAAGCCCAGCCTGGACTATAGAGCAAGACCCTGTTTCAAATAGGAAAAAAAAAAATAAAACTTAAGGGATGTGAAGAAACATAGTGGGAATGCACCACCACTTGACTATGGTCTGTCACCATCAAAACTCTTCTTGGCATGGTGCCCACCCAGAAAAAAGTATGGAAAGGTGATGAGGCCCTTAGGAGGGGATGAGCTCTTGAGGAGGGATTAAAGTGATTCTGAGAACATGGGAGATCTTTAGAGTGTGCTTTTGCCAGCCAGCCCAGCACCTCCCTCCATCTCTCACTACCACTTCTCTTCACATCCTTCCTTGATGTGCTTTTGCTACCATGTTACAAAGCAGCACAAAGTCCTCACTAGATGTGGCTGCCTGGTTTGAATTTCTTAGCCATCAGAACTAGAAGCCAAAATAAATTCTTTTTTTCTCTAAAAATCATCCAGTTTCAAGTATTCCATCATAGCAACAGAAATGGACTAAAACAGTAGGTGGGCTTTGGAGTGAGGTGCTGAGAAAGGGCTGACTATTAATTTAGTCTGCTAAACCTTTTAAAGTTTCATGAATGGTGTGACGTAAAAACACAAAAACAAGGCAAAGAAGAATTTCAGAAGGTGCAAATGTCAGACAGCAGAATAGGGCCAACAGTTGATTAAGTCAACCCAGAATAACTTTTCTTAATAAATTAATACATAGCAGTGAAGTTATTTTGGGTGAATGCTTAAACCTGAGGAGAAAATAACAGTGCAAATACTGTGGCCTTCAGTGAGATTTATCAAAGTACCTGCAACGATGCTAGAACACTATAACACCTTTGTTATTGTTTTAGGTAGATGATTTTATAGTTGCTTACATACTGTCTATAAAGACATAATCATTTAAAATATGTGACAAGATCTTAATTTTTAAGGAAAGATTCTGTGTAATCCTTTAAAAATGAAGAACCTTTTGATGAAACAATTTGTAGGACCAACTTTCTCTTTTGCAAAACTGCAGATAGACACAAGCAGCCTGCATTAGGTCTGAGCATCCTGCATCAACGCCATACACCTGCCCCCCACCTGACACCTCACCTGGGCACCAGAAGTCTTGACCCTTGCTCTTCTCACTCTGGGCTGTCATGTGCCCATTTTCTTCAAAGGTGACGATGCCCTTGGAGATGGAAGGCGGGTGCCCTACTCTCCACACCCGGTCTCCCCTGCTCAGAGATGTGGAGCTCTGGGGCTGCCAGGCCTGGCCCCTCTCGGCATTTAGCTCCTCAGCCTCCTCTGTGGACTCTGTGGTCCTGAAGCTCAGGCTCCTCATCCGTGACACAGAGCTCACCTCCTTCATTCTTATCAAGCGGTCAGGGTCTGCCCTCCTTGGGGGGGATGTCAGTTTCTCTTGCAAACTTTCAATCACTTTGGAAGGGCTTCTGAGCCTCTTTTCCAAACCGGACACATTTGGGGTCCTTTCTATAACATGGAACAATGTGGACCTAAAGGGTGGCTTTGGCTCCATAAGCTTTTGCTCCAAAGACTTGGATTCCAGGGGGCCAACCTGAGGCTCGGGACTGGTGTCTTGGCTGGTGAGGACCTCATCCATAAATGAATGCTCAGAAACCTGCGGAGCCCTTTCCCCGACAAAGAGGGGGCTCTGTGTCCAGCCACACTTCCTTCTGCCATAGAAGGAATCTGTGGTCACTGTGGGGCTAAATGATGTTGCTGAGCTGGGTAAGGACTCTTCCCTGGGAGGCGCCAGGCTGCAGGCACTTGCATCAGGCTCAGGTGGCTGGCTAGGTCCTACTGTCCCGGTACCTGGCAGCAGGGACTCCATGGCCACCTCAATGCCCAGGATCCTTGCTGCCCTTGCCTGTAGTGACTCGCTTGGAGGGATTTCTACTGCACTCCCTTCACCCAGAGGCCTGTCTAACTCAGTAATACTCAGTTCAGGTCTCATCATGAGCCCAACAGACCGCAAGTCTGGTGCAGAGAGGCCTCGGCTTTTGTTGGTAAGGGTTAGCAGGACCCCTGTGCCCCTTTCCTCAGCACTGTCAACCTCCAGAGGAACCTCCCTGCTCAGCTGCACAGAGCTTAAAGCATCAGTGAGTTTCTCACTTTCTGTTGGCTCCCTTGGTTCAGCCAGCCAGGAAGGGGCACCTGGTATTGTGTCACTCGGTCTTGAAGATATCACCCCTCTCACAGGACCTGGGCTGATCTTGAGCTCCTCTACTCCATTTAAAATCCCCTGCTTCTGCTTCTCTGTCACCAAATTTTCATCTGCTGACACAAAAGGGCCACCTGTGCCAACTTTCACCTGTGAGAAGCCAGGGGATTGAGGACGGGCAGGTAGGCAACCAGCTTCCAGCACCTCGCTCCAGCTCTCAGACTCACTTTCCACTCTTCCTGACCAGCATCCTGGGTCCTCCAGCACCAACTCCTTTGGCTGAGGCTTGAATCTCTGCTCTTGGCTGTCTTCACAGAAGCCCCAGTTCCTTGGCCTAGAACCAACACGGTCTTCCTGGTGTTCTATCTCATTTTCCTCACTGCTGCTGCCACTGCTACCATCAGGGCTATCTTCCTCTTCCTGAAGCTCCTTATTAAAGCTCTCCAACTGACTGATCAGATCCCAGGGGCGCCGGCTAACTGGTTTCAGAAGAAACTGACCAAACAGCTGCTTACTGTTGCAGGGACCTGCTGTGGGCTCCCCCTTCACCACCTCTGGTTTGAGGACAGGGCTGGCTCCCTGTCCACAGACATCCAGGCAGGGCTGACTCTGGCCAGCTTTTGGCACAGATGTCTGACTGGTGGATAGGGAAGTCCTTGAAAAAGCACTATTGCTGGATGGGCTGAGGGAAATCTGGCCTTTTAGGTTAGGAGCATATGTCTTCTGTTTTTGGTCACTGGGCTGGAATGGCACATGCATGTGAATGTCAGTGGGGTCTACACATTTTGGGGTTGGGACTGTGTTACTCAACTCTCCCACTGTTGAAGCAGGGAGGAGCTGTGAGCTTTTAGATTCTTCAGGGAAGCTGGTTTGCGTTTGCTGGTCCCGGTACTGGTGTCCTGGCCATGAGCCAGAGTACTTGAGCTCTCTGTGTTCTGCAAGGTGGATGAATCTGAGGTCATCTGTTTGTTTGTCTCCTTCTGGTTCCCCCAGATCTTGCTTTGGGAACTCTGTTTTTCCAGCCATGCTTCTTGTGAGTGCTTGCAACTCAAGGTCAGTGGAAGACATGCTCAGCAGACTTTGTTCTTGTAAGGCTAGGCTCTTATCAGTCCTGGGTTTTTTATCAGCACTCTGTTTCAAGTCATTGTTGTTCGTATCTATCGCTGGCAGATGGGATTCTGATTTAACTGGGATGGAAACCAAACAAAATATAGTTTCATTTGTTTTTTTCTTTGAACTTTTCTTGGTCTGTATCCCAGTTTCAAACATTCTAAGCTTAGTCTGGGTTTCGTAGGTTCTCTCATTGCCTTGTGGGTCTGGGAAGGAAACGTGGCCCCCTGCATGGCCATGCTGGCTGCTTTCCCCTGGGGCAGGCTGGCCTCTCACAACATAGTGTTCTCTTTGGTCTGGGAAGCCAGCATGTTCTTCATCCCCCAGGAGCTGGCCCCAGAGCCACGGTGGGCCAGGGTTGACAAAGGCTGGTCCCCTCTCATTCCCTAGTGGGGGTGTCAGGCTCTGAGCATTCAGTGTGGCACCATCATGGTACCTTTTCTCCTGAGCTGGCTCCGAAGCAGGAGCAGGACAAGCATCATAGTAACTATTATCAGGCTTCACTTCTTCACAGAAGCCCAGAGGCTGAGCTAGTTTGATGTGACGAATCCGTGGATCATCAAAGGGAATGTACTGAACAGAGCCTTCATAGGTGGTGACAGGATGAGATTGTGGAGGGAAAGTTCGTGGAGAGCCTGGGCTTGCACCATATTCGTTCCTAGTCCTGGGGAAGCTAGGAGGAAGTGGACTACTGGCCCCAGGCTTTTCAGTGGGCTGGTACTGTGGGCCATGGCCATCACTCACATGTCTGGGCACCGGATCTTCCAGGTAAGGGTTTGGGATGTTCTGGGGGGGCGATCTGTATGAAGGTGGAGGCACATAAACTGGGGGCTCCAAGCCACAGTCAGGCACACTGGGCTCATGCTTAGGGTTGCTAGTTCTGGTCAAACAGGAACCCTGCAAGTCCATCTGCTGGCTGTCCTGAAGGTTGCCCCATTCCCTGCCCCTGGGCTGTGGGTGTGAGCTGTATAGAGGTTTGAGTGGTCTCCCAAACTTAGGCCGGGGGAAAGGGGCCAAGGAGCCACCCTTTTCAGGGTTTTTGGTTGATTCCGAATGAGGCGCACAATTGGGAGGATACGAGGGCACTTTGGGAATGCCTGGTAAATGTCCATCACTTAGTGGAATGGGAATTTCCATATAACTCAGGCTCTTGGGAGAAAGAACTCGAGGTAAGGACTGGGATTTCTTCTTGTTCTGAGAAGTCAGTGCATGTTCTCCTTGAGTGAACGGATACAGATCCTGAAATAGTTTCTCCCCACCACCATCAGACATATGCCTCCCCAACTTCCTTGGCTGGTTCCAGCTTTCGAAGCTTATGTCCTGCCACTTGGCAGGACCTGCCATCCTTGACTCGTCTTCCCGAGCTACTTTCTTCATCACATGCTCCGTCCTTCCTCCAACATCCCACGGACCCTCTCTCATGTGCATGGGCTGACTGTGGGCTTGAGCCATTCCTCTAACCTCCAGGTCATCTTGATCCCGCGGGCCCAGCAAGCTGCTGGTCTTCTGACCTCTTCTCCAACAGACCTGGTCATTACTGATCTGGGACTGAGAGGACCACGCTAAGGCAGGTTGATTATAAAACCTAAAAAAAAAAAAAAAGAGGAATAGATGTGATTCACAGAAGAAATGTGTCCTTTGTGCTGCTATCACTGGTCTTTCAGGTCAAACTTAGGTCAGCACCTCTGAAAAATTAGTTCCCACACTACTTGCCAGCTTAAGGAAAACAAATGCATTATGGCAAGAAAATAGCCACAGGTTTTGCCAGCAAGGGCTGTGGAATGGCTGAGCCAGCATGATCACCAGGGATGCTGTTGTACACTGTTGTAAGGTCCTTACAGCCTTAAAACACCCAAGGGCCTAAGGGTATTCACAGAGTGCCACTGGCAGTACAGGCATGGCTCAGTCTGACTTAGTGGGAACCATCTTTAACATCAGTGTTCCTAAACTTCTGTGAGCATCAGCATCAGCAAAAGGTTCCCAAGATGAAGAAGGACAAGTGCTACACTGGGTCTGTGATGCACTGTGACTGGACAGGGCTCCATACTTCACACCTCTGAAGGTTTCCATCGAGGGATGCTGCTGGCCCCGGGACTTTGTGGATGGCAGTCAACCACATCCAAACCTGCAGTGCCTTAAGAAATGCCAGCAGTCTAGACTGCACTCTGGGTGGTTAGGGCAGAATTCGGGACATGAAAATACCTCAGGTTCCCCCAGGTGTCCCCAATGAGATACATCCTACTTGACTACACTTCAGACGACATGCATGTCAGTGGTCCCTTCAGATTATAATGGAGCTGGAAAATCTCTTAACGCTTACTGACCTCATAGCTATTGGAACATCATAATGCTCCTTATTACTTGTGGTGAGATAGATGAAAACATACATACTTCCAAGCTGGTCTTATACCACTTATGACTATGCAGACATCATACTGGACATGGTAATCAGTGACTTGCCAAGGCTTTCTGTACGTACTATACCACCTTTACCATATGTCTTGTATTCATGCCAAACAGATTGATTGTAAGAGAGCACACTGTACCATACTGGCAGTGCCTCACACTTTCGGTATTCAGTTTCAAGTCCACTTATCAAGTATGCCATTTATGTCAAAATTGCCTACTGATATGTCTCCCAGAAAGTGGCCCTGCCACTAAGAGACACACGACTATAAATGCAGTATCCAGTCTCTTCCTGTGAGTTCTGAATTTGGCCCTAAGATCTTCATTTTTAACAAGCTCTCCAGGGATTCTTCTAGATGGCTCAGAAATACCATTAGCACTGGCCCTCAGACTGACCAGAGGAGGGGCCTCTGCTGCGACTGGGAGGCAGGAAAGGCCCTATAAAGCAGGCTGATGGGCACTACTTGCCCTATGCAGAATGTCCCTGTCAGTCCTAATGTGGACACCAGGATTCACTCCCAGGGATTTGGGCTTAACTGGTCTAGAGGGCCCCATGCAGGCATATTCTGAAATCTCCCCAGGTGATGCTAGCATGCACCCAGGGATTAGGATCACTGTTCTAATGCATGTGAAGGAAGTATCTGAACAGCAACACCACACTGCATGAATGGAGACACTATCTGCACATGGCCAGACTCCAGGACTATGACACAGAAATCCACTGACTGGGGCAAGCCCAGGAAACTCAACTGTTTAAGCACAGGCTGAGAAGTATGCTTCTACTCTAAAATCATTGCTTTTGCAAATTATTAAAGTAAAATATATTGGCTGTTGAAAACAAATGTTTAAAGAATACAGGATAGTGCAAAGGCAAAAAACTACCGGTACATTCCCTACTCAGAGTTAGTCACTTCAATGTGTATGTTCTGGGTGTGAGTGGCTGTGTGTGTGGGGGGGGTGATTTTCAAAGTGTCTTCACACTCTCCCAGGTATCTGTGCCCCAGTACCTGTCTGGGTAACAGCTGACACTCAGATGTTGGGTGCTGTGTGCCAGACCCACACTCAGGGCCTCTGTGCAGCTCTGTACTTTGGATACATCATTGGTCCTCTCACGTAATAATGACCATTGTTCCATTTTACAGAGGAGGATGCCAACGCTTCTGGGTCGCTTCTGCCATGCCTGATAGTGTGCTAAGCAAGTTAGGAGTTATTTAATTCAAACTTGCCTCCTTTGATAAGAAAAGAAAGGAAGCTGGGACACAGACAGATTAATCCACTTTCCAAAGTTATAATTTGTAAGAAGCTGGGACAGAATTCTGAGATGAGTGAACATAGCCAGTGCATTTTCATTTTTTCAGTGCTTCCTCAAGGGCTTGACTTTTCACAATACACAGCACTCCATCATACATATTTGTATGAATGTGCACATATAAAAACATATATTTATATGTACATACAAACACGTGATTTATGTAACTTTTGTGTCACTGTAGAGCATTTACATAAATCCATTCCAAAAGACTTTGAGAAATGACTTAATCTAGATTTATTTAGGGTAACTTAGGGTTCTCCTATTTACACAACCCACAGGACAGGAATGATGGTGCCTATTAGTAAGTTGACTTCAGAAAAACTGTTCCAGTTTATTGTCCCATCTGTCACGCAGAACACAGCTGGTCTTGCTGAATGTTTTCATCCTTGCTTATTTTAATTATTTTTTCTTATTAGATGAATGAAAATAACTGTTCACTATTTTAACTTCAATTTCTTTAATTATTGGTAAGGTCATTTTTTTCAAGTGCTTAATAGTCACCCTGCCACAGTTTGAACTTTCAAGTAACTTCTATGATGCAGGCCACTTTTCAGCTTGTGGGAAGGTGAAGTATAGACTCCGAGGTGGCAAGATGCTCCTGAGTGAGAACTGGCTGAGGGGCACCATTCCCACACACCTACAAGAAGCACCTTGTGAAAAACTGTTATTATTACTACTCTTTTTTTTTTGTATTGCTGGGAGTGGAACTCAGACCCTCGCACATGCTGGGCATGTACTCTACCATGGAGCCACCTCTTCAGCCCCTTTAATATTACTATTCTCATTTTGGAACTCTTTGCCTTAGAAGATAAGGATAAATCCTAAATACCTGGTAAATTGGGCACTTACTGCATTGTATAGTTATGGTAGAAAATATCTTGAACCATTTTGAGGCAAGACAAATGCCACTGAATGGCCCAGATGTTTCTGCATATAGTACATGCACAGGCTGTCAACCCTAGGCACGAGAGGAGGTCACAATTTCCTTGCTGCTTTTGTTGGTATCAAAATCATATTGTGGGGTACTTTGGGTATCCAAGGCTAATCAGAATACGTCTTGGGTCAGGTTCTACAAGAAGTCATCATTTGGGAAGCCACTATGCACACTCACCCACACAGCTGTGCCAGCCTTCAGTTCCAGAAGCTGCCTTCCCTTCCTTTAGGATTCCTGCATGCTGCCCACAGAATGAGCAATTGAAGATGAAGCTTTTAAAAACCCTCTACTACCTACTTGGCTAGAAAGCATCAGACTCCAGGGCAAGATTTAAAAACTCACTTAAGCACTGCGACTGTCAGAAACTGAACTAGTAAAGAGGAAAATACAGTAAATCATGAAGGAGGATGCGGCCAACACTTATTTCTGTTCTCGAGCCAATGGTGAGCAGCCCTCTATGATGCAAACCTCAGTGCCAATCTTGTTGAATCACAGCTGTTTTGGGGCATGGAGGGCTTCCTGGAGAAGCAGCACTGGGGTGCAGCTCACTCGTGTTTTCAGTGATCACTATGGTACCACACCAACTGTGTGCTTAGAGGGGTGGGTGGAACCCTAAGACGCTGTTTGTGTGTGTGCATGCCCTGAGCATGATGAGCAGATAAAAAATGACATAAAGAGGACAAGAATATAAACAGTGACTTTCTTGCAGATATAATGGGGTCAGTTTTCTTCTGTACACAAAAAAAGCTCTAACTTAACTTGGCCAAAACTAATCAAAAGGGCTGAGCACTGTGGGTGAAATTTTTCCCTTGTTGCACAATACATCAAAATCACAATTTAAGGAAACGCAGGTTAGTGTGGAAATTTTAAATGCTCTGTTATAAAATACAATCCGTACACCACAGAAAACTATAAGGCATTTAACAAACATCTATTTTGACCCTAGCCTGAGGCAGTTCTTCCAGTATGTGTGACCCCCAGGTAGGAAGTTCTGGTAAATCCCTCCCTTGGGCAGGGTATCTTACTTGTGTACTCTATTAGCTTTACAGCAGGGTGCCCTTGCCATATAAAATACATGCTAACTCACTCCTACGGCTTCAAAGAGGAGAACATGTTTTCTAATACTGCTGAGAACAAAGTAAAGATGAGATCAAATTTTTCTCTTTAAAAAAATGAAACTAATGATTTACATCTAGAAAAAAGTGAACAATGGGGCTCTTTTCATAAACATGTTGAACACACTGATCCAGGATGAGAAAAACATAAAGCAGCCAAGTGGAATGTGAGAGCCCAATTAAGCTGTTGACAAGTTTGAGGGAAAGGCAGGGTCTTTATGCAGAACTCTGTGGAGAAAGGGACAGGGACAAGGCACGGATTAGACTTGCTAAGGGTGCCACGCTTTAACACAGAGAGGAGCAATGAGGCTGAAAATAACTGATTCAAAACAAAGTCTGCAAAGTACTGTATGTGAAATATGCACATGTGAAAAACAACCTGTCTAAAGGAAAAGTAGCAAATCCATTTGCTGAGCATGGAAGAGCTATCTAAAGGGAAAATTAGGAGAAATTTGTTAGATGACATCACTCCTCAACCACAACAGAAAATAGTCCTTCTTTGATTTATTTCAGTTTTTACAGCACCAGGGCTCGGGCCCAGGTGCTCGTGCACACTAAGCAAGTGCTCCTCTGATGAGCCACATCCTCAGTTACTTCTTGTAAAAAGCAAAATTCTGGTACTCGGAATGAATGGCAGCATGAACTGACGTTACCACTGTTTCCCAGGCTCTAATACGATTATCTTCTTAGTAGATTCCAGTGTTCTATGAGCCACACCACCTTGTGACCATCTGGCACAACAGCCTAGAACTGTACCAGGTAGCTGGGGGGAGCGAGGGGTATGAGACTAAAGTGCTGCTTGCCTGTCCTGGGTGCTGTGGGAATGTGGTTATGCCTCCTTCTTCTAGGAACACAATCCTAGGCCTGGCCTCTCATGGGCAGTGCCCAAGGAGCAGTCAGTGTGTGAGGTGAGGAGTCCCTGTTAAAAGTCCTGTCCATCCTGATGTAATATCTTTACCCTGGCCCCCACATCTGTAGTCTAGCAGATGTCTTCTGCCACTTTAGATCACCTTCAGACTCTGATGGCACATTCTGGACAGGGCTCAGTCCTGAGACTCAGCCTGTTCTTTCAATGGGCAACTACTTGCAGAGATCACGTGCTTCGATCCAGTTGCACAGAATGTAGTAGGCAACACATGCTCCTCCTGAGAGAAGCTTTCTTCTCAAGAATGGCATGATTGAAGGAGATGTGGGCATCTATTTACTGATTACAGTGTTGGGTGTTTACAAGTTTCAGTGAGGGGTCAGTCATCTTTCCCTACAGAAAGTGTTCAGGCAGCTTCTCTGGCCAGGAAGCCTTCAACTGTACCCTCAGCCTACCATGAGACATTCAGCAGGCCATAACATGCAGATAACCTTCTGACACAGGGCAGCAAGTAGGCTAATTTTGGAAAGGGGAAACAGAAGGTCAGGAGAAGATTAATACTGAAGTAGAGAAGTTAGCATAAATTAAAGATCAGTCAGAAAAGATAAAGCTGCTCAGAAAACATAATGTAGGAACCTCACTCTTTGATTGGAGGTTGAATTATAGGTTGAATAGGCAGAATTTTAACTAGAAAATCCACAAATCCACAAAAAATTTTAACTAGAAAATCCACAAACTTGACATGCAAGGCAGTCACAGATCACTCATGAGGCCCTGCTTGTGTTTATTGTGTTCCTCTGAATTAGCACTTCATGGCAGGGGCTAATATGACAAGGCTGGGCCATCTTAGAAATAGAAATTAAAGTGGTGTCCTAGTAGAATAGGTTGAGTATCCTTAATCTGAAAATCCAAAATGTCTTAAAGTCTGAAACTGAGTGAAGTCTGGAGTTTGGGGATTAAGGGTATTTAAACTGCCAGTATTTTTAGAGGGAACATCCCCTCCAGAAAAAAATGAACCCTAACATTTATTGGCTCCAAGTATTTTGGATATTGGAGATTAAACCTTTAAAACTTTTTCATTCTTTTCAATGCATATAACCAAGTCAGGGATGGAAAGCAACACTCATTAAAGTGGGACTTTTCTTTCTTCCTCCATTCTTCCCTTCTCCTTCCCTCTTTCCTTTTTTTCCTTTTTCTTACTCATCTTATTTCTTTCATTTTCTCTTTTCTTTATATCTTTCTCTTTTGTGTTGGTTTTTATTCAGTGTTGGGGATCCAACTCAGAGAGCCTCTGGCATGCTAAGCAAGCCAAGCATTCCACCACTGAGCTACACCCCAGCTCTGAAGGGGGGGTACTTGTGCAGTTAATTTTCATTCGTATGGATCAGAAAAATCTATGCAAAGAGAAGAGAGAAGCAGGATGGAGGGGTAGGAGCACAAGTAGAAGAAGAGCCTCAGATCTGTGTAGAAGGGGAAGAAAAGCAACGTCACGGAGACCAGGCATGTAGGACCTGGATGGCCACCCAATGTGGCCCTCAACTAGGTGCCAAGTTGCTCTGGGTCTCTACCTACATATCTCAGCATCTCCATGCAACACTCTTCCCACAGGCGTCTTTCTCAGAGAGGAAGGCCTGTTTCACAGATGCCTGCTTCAGGCTGAGGTTAGGAAAGTGAGGTTATTTGTTCAACTGACTGAAATTGCACAGATACACTGATAATGACTGTAAATTTGAAGGTACCATGACACCGTGAAGTCCTTTGTCATAGAAGCAGCTTCCACACAAGCACAGATTTCAACATTTCTACCCACAACGTGATGCCAATAATTGGTCACCAGGTTGCTCATGCCAGAGGGATATCACTGAGACCAAGCAGAAGCCAGCCACAAGTGTCTCCTCTGCACAAGGGAAATAGTTCCTCACATGAGATACCAGGTGAACTCGTGATATGAGTAGAGGCAGACACTATTTCCCTTCACAGATGTGGTTGTTGCATCCACATGCACGGTAGCTGTGCCTCCATTCAATGCAGGTTACTATTCATCTCCTGACCTGTTTCCTACCTTTAGGAAGAAAGCACCCAGATGGAGGAAAGTGGAACAAGATGTCTGTAGCAGGCCCAGGAGCCCTGTGAACCTGCTTCCAACCCCCAAAAGCTGTTCCAGGTCCACAGAGCAGCCAGGCTGGGGCATCTGCAAGGGCTACAGGATCACCTAGTAGATTCTGGCTTCTCTTCATATCTACAGGGAGCAGAACCAGAAGTGTGAGTATTGCCCAGACATGGAAGGGACAGTGTATGCTTAAATGCCAATACCAGTGCTAATGTGGTTTATATCTAGATGTACTCTCAAAGCTTCATGTACCTATAGGTGGGGCTTTTGGAGGTGACTGGTTCATGAGTGTGTGACATTGTATTGTAGGTATGTGATACTGGATTATTCTAATGATGAGTTTATAGCAATATATTATGGGAGATGAAACCTGGTGAGAAGAGATAAGTCAGTGTGGGTGTGGCCTGGAAGGGCTCTGTAATCCTTCTCCTCCATTGATCCCTGCTGGGCTGTTCATTCCCATGTAATGAAGTGTTTCTCCTTACTAGGCCTGTGTCATGCCACTCTGCCTTGAAACCAGTTGACTATGGACTGAAACTTCTACAAACCGTGAGCCAAAGAAAACCCCTCACCTCCTTTAACATCCAGGTATTGAGTATTCTATCCCAGGAATGAAAAGTAACTCAGACAAGTACTTTCTGTTCACCTTCTATAACATACTTATATTCTCTCTGCTTCTGTTCCTCACCTGTATACAAACAATAGTAAGGTTGTTAGAGTTGGCTACAAGGGATGGAGAAAATGCTTAAGCACAGGGACTAACATTTTAAAAACTCTTGTGTTTAGCTATTATTGCTATTACTAACCCAGTTAAGATAAATTGATAGTCCACTTAAGTTCTTTTCCTTGAGTCACCTGTGGAGGGATTCACAGGTAAACACAAAGGTGAGAGAAGAGCTGAGAGTCTGTCTTAGGCGGTGATCAGTTTAGATCAATATTATTTTAGTTCCCAAATTATAACCCATAGACCTGGACAATAACAGGAAATAATGATATAGCGGGCTGTCATAACAAGCTGCTGCCCAACTCAGGGAAGGCTGGTCTCTAAGGAAGAAGCTACACTCATTCCCATAGTGGTGATACAGAACAAATCAATATTTAGTTTTTTAAAATAAAACAGGAAGAGCAAGTCTCTAATCCATTTTTTTCCCATGTAATCTAACAAGTAAGGCAGATTATTTCAGTTTTCATACTTTCACTCTAATACAGAAATGTGCATTTTTAACAAGTTAAACTACTACTACCAGTGTAGTTCACTCAGTGTCACTGCAGATTTAACAAACACCCTGGTTTCTACTTCCTTTTCATAGTCCCACCACCATCATCACTTGCACTCATTCACTTATCTACTTGATGAGTATTTGTGAACTGTTCTCTGACCCATTGCTCTATGTAAGCTAAGCCAGAGTAGGAAGGAGTCAGGAAGGCAGCACCAAGGATGCGGAGAGCCTTCCTTGTGTCCGTCTCTTACACCAGAGAAGCTACCCAGGCCCATGAACCTGCCTAAGGTTCCTGACTAGGGCATGGCAGCATGTCAAGTCAACTTCTAGTCTAGGTTCCTTGTCCTTTGTCAAGAACTCAGAGGAGCCAGCTTCTTAAAAACAAAGCAATGGGACCTGTGTAGCCCATGTGCCCCATGTGTGTTTCAGTGCTTCCCTAGCTCTTGAACCCATCCAGCACTCTGGCTAAAGATGGTACTCCTCAGCGATGGCCTCACTGCCACTGCACAAAGCTCTCAGCAGCTATGCCACTGCTGAAGCCTTCCCGCCCATCCTAGAAGCACCTGCTTTTCATAGTGCTTCTGAAAGTCTGTGAACAAAGGATGGGACCTGCTTCTTGATGGGAAAAACTAGTGAGGTAGAAGCAATGTGAGCATCTGCCTCAGAGCAGACTGGGACACAGGCACTTCTGCAAGTGACAGTTTCTGAGCAAGAGCAATGTTCCCTGGAGGACAGCTTTCCAAAGAGGCAAGGCGGATGAGAGGTCTGAATCTTCCTTGGTGCTCATGAGCACACAGCTCAGGAATCCAAACTTTCCCTTCTCGGAGCACCCAAGACTCCAGGCTGCCAGTCGGGATATGAAACAAGCGTTAGAAGGCAAATAATTTGTGGGGGTTATCTTTTGCAGAGAGGAAAAGATACATAGAAACAGATGTTAAACTTGGAGCTTTCCTTTTTGGGAAAACCATTTTAAGCAGGATATGATTTGAGAGAGGTTTAAAAAGGCCCTGAAAATCCACTGTTTACCATATCCAGTAGCACTGTCTGGGAAAGATGTTTACTGATCAGATATGAACCTCCCAAGATGAGGGCCTCAGCCGCCACATCAGACACTCTCCCGCTTGGCTCAGCCTCTAATTAGTCACAACTGCCACTGATGACAGGAGATAATTACAAGTTAACCTCATGGTTAACTAACAAAACCTTTTTTTTACCAGAGTTCCTGGGGCAGGGCAAAGAGCCTGCTGTAGTGTGACTTTCATATTCAAACCTCTGAGATGCTAAACTATTACACAGCTTCCTCCAATTCTGGTATTTCACAGGAACACACTAAGGAAACCTGAGTGCCTTTTACATATTTTAATGCTGGCTCACTATCACTCAGTGATGGCGACCAGCATCCGATGTGTGCCATTTCCTCTACGTACAGAGAATACCAACTTACCGTTGGTTAGCTTCCCTCTGACGTATGTGAATGTGTGTGCATGTGTGAGTTTGCTGGCAAGCTGCAAACATGGCTCTGAGTTGCATCTACATCATCAAGTGACCTTGACTCTGAGAAGTGAGTCTGCATCGAGATCCACTTTCCACGAAGTTAAGTGACTCAATGCCTCAGGCTTAGAACTTGTCCTCTGCCACAACCTGTGGCCAGAACTCCTGCATCCACACCTAGTCATCAGCAGCCCCGGTCCTTCTCCACCAGCTAGAGGAGGGGCACCCTCACCAAGCAGACACACCTACTGGCTGTCCAGAACCAATGACCGTTTATCTCAAGATTGAAACTAAGACAGCAGCAGTAGTCAGCAGTGGGCTCTGATGCTAAGTCCACACATAGAACAAGGCATTTAAGTCACAGCTACAGTTACCCTGAGCCCAAGCTACTGGAAAAAGATACTGTGTAGGAAAGAACAGAGATTTGAGACATGTCACAAGGAGGGACACAGACTGAGTTGGCTGTCCTCAGCTCCACGGGAGATGGAGAGACAGCTGGCAGACCAGCCTTGGCACTCCGCTGCCTACCAGCCCTCTGCTGACTGTCCATGGTAGATGGGACTCCCACTGCCCCTATGCCAACCCCGGCCTTTTCACCTGGTGAGTCTCAGAGAGGTTACACAGGAAGGAAACTTTCCTTTTAGGAAAGGCTCAGCCAGCAGAAGTCCTCCTTGGTCTGTGGCCATTTCTCTGCATTACCTGCGTACCCCATGTGCTGGCACACACGTACAGCCATCAGTACTGCTGCCTCATCTGCTCAGTTGGGAAACTAATGCTTCTCTTTCAGATTCAGCCTTCCCGACCAGCCTCTCAGCATCACTGCATACCTTCTCCACCTCCTGCCCTTGAGCCTGCTGCTCTCAACACTCATCACTTACACAATGCCTAGGCTGTGAATCTACTGAATTTATTTAAGGAATGGATGTTAACTAAATGCAAAATTTTAGAACAGGAATTAACCACATCAGAAATGAATTAGATATGGTATTGGCCTTCAGAAAATAGATGATCCCTGAGGCCGATAGAAATTGCTGGAAGAATTCACAAGACAGAGTAATTTCCAAGTATGGAATTGCAGGAGATGAGTGGATAAGTGGAACTTCCAAGAGGAGATGGGGTAGAAAGGGCAGGGAACACAAGAGGACCCAGGTGACCACGTATGGGCAACAAGACAGGTCACAGGAAAGAATGCCGCAGATGAGCTTGAAGGGGGGCCTGCGAGAGACTGGCTGATGACACACAGCGTAGTCAGTACAACCCTGTGTATGTGGGGTGCTTACACCGTTGGCACTCAAAGCTCATTTTCTGTCTTGTGCAGCCATACATACAGCCCCACATATTGTGTAGCTATAGAAAGTAAGTTCTCTGTAATCATTAATTTGGATCATCTATGTACAAATAAAAATTGACTCTTGGTCTTATCTGCACCACTAGTATAAGAGGTTTTAACAGGTTTGCACAGTCCCTCATCTCCCTTCACTGAGTAACAAGTCACTCTCTTCTCACCTTGGATCTGGCAGTGTGCACCTAGCACATACAAGTCCCTGGCTTCAACCCCCAGCACTGAAATATCATCATTTACCTGCTGATGTCTTTACTGTCTGCCAGAATAAAAAAAGCCAACCTGACTTCTGCCCTTCCCAGAACACTACTGGGGTGGCAGGGATGAGCCTGAAATGTGGATTCCAGCCTGAGCAATGCAGAAGAGGAGTTTCATGACTCTCCCCAGTGATCCTGATGGTGGCATCCTGGCCTCACATGCCCTCCAGTCCTGGAAACCAGCCCAGCAGAGGATACTAGGCTGCACAGGACAGGCAGCAGGGCTGCAGCTGCTCTTATCAAGGGACCAAAGGCTGGGAGTTGGCAGCATACCACTTGGTCATTCAGACTCAGAATTTACATAAGCCATGGTCTGGTGGGTTTGTCTTCTTACATTGTTAAAGCTGTAACTATTGGTACCCTTCTGTTTGCTTCCAAAATATTTTTCAGATGGAGAAAAATAATTTTCTTTTATGCCTAGCTTTCTGTTCGTCTCCTACTATCAAGTACCTACTGGCTAGTAAAGAAAAAAGGGTCTTTTCAGGTCAACTCAAGAAGGCCTGCAGTAAAGGTTTGGGCACTGGCATGGAGTTTTGCAAATATGTATGAGATATGACTGAAAACTACATGAATCTATATTTTTAAAGATTTTTGTTATAGTAAAAGACACACGGCCATTAATAACAGAAATACTGCCCCCAACACACATCCCATTGGCAAGAATGCTTGCCAATTTCTGAAGCAATTCTGGGAGTCCTCATTTAATAATATCTTTAGTTGTATGGCTGCCTTGATGTCTTGAACTTACATCAAATTTTTCTTTTTCATGGTCATTTTAACTCTAGGGGAAAGCTAGAAGCCACAAGAAGCTGGACTGACTGAATAAAGTGGATGAGTACACCATAATATTTTTACACGTTTACCTTTCTATTAGGCAGTATGTGACAGGAGCATTCACATAAATTTTATTACACCTGGGAAAAACACTAATGAAAGAAGACTTCCAGAAATGCTTTAGAAAGTGGCAAGAATGATGGGATAAGTGTGTTCAAAGCAAGATGGAGTATTGGAAGCGAGGTTAATAGCCATGTGTCTTTTATTCAATAAAATTCAAACGTTCACTATATATTTCAGTCATAATATGCTCTTTATCTTTCTACCCTAGAAGGAAACTGTTACAATTTAAAGAGGAAGTGTACTCCCAAAGACTCATGATTGCCTTAGTCCCCACTGCAGCAACATGGGAGGACTAGAGAGGTGACTGGATCAGGAGCGTGCTGACCCCATCAGCAGATTATTGATGAGTCCACAGCTGAGTGGCGGCTAGGAGGTGGGACCTGCCGGAGGACCACATCGTGGGGGTGCCTCCAAAGGACACAGCCCTCTCTGGTTCTTTCCCTCCTCTCTGTTTCCTGGGTTCCATGAGGTGAGAGGCTCTCGTTTGCTATGTCCTTCTGCCAGGATGTTTCTGCCTTGGAATCAGTTGACCATAGACTGAAAACTCTAAAACCAGGAGCCAAAATAAGCCTATCCTCCTTGAAGTTGGGTATGTCAGGCATTTTGTCTCAGAAGTGGAGGGCTGAACAAGAGAGCAAACTTCAACCCAAATGCTGATATCCATCTCAGAAAATTCATCAGCAAATCTCAGAAACATAAAAAAGAAGTCAAATATGTCATCTGTATGAAAACACTCCAGTGCCACACAACCACCTGTCTGAGCATCTCACTCATGACAGAAACAGAGACTACCTGCAGATCTGGCTCTGTCTCCTTACCTGCAGGGCTGGGCTGGAGACCCTCATGGTTCTTAGGACCCTGTTACCACACAAGGGGACAGAGGCCCTGAGCAGGCTATGGAAGAGATTAGGAACACAGTGCCCAGTCAGGATTTTAAAGGGGTTCCTAATGAAAGCCCATTCCAATCAGGCTCAAAAATAAGGAGGACCCTATATAGGATGTGTGTAGGGGTCCCACAATAGTCTTTTGCTTTTCAGTGTCTGATACAATTGTCAGAAGGACAATTTAAACCATTAGCACATGTCAAGTTGCCACTGTGTGCACTAAACTAACAAGTTATCCAGGAAATGCAAAAGAAATGGGAAGGGGCCAGGGATACAGCTCAGTAGCATATGCCTAACAAGCCCATGGTCCCAAGTTTGATCTGCAGTCCCCTCTCCCCCCAAAAAGGACACTCCAAAGCAATAGGAAAAAAAGTAGAAACTCAGAACCTTGCAATCCAAGCTATAAGAAATAGACACCCTCAACACAAAACCAGGAAGAATAGAAGTCAGGAGAAAAATCAAACACAAGTTTGGGAGTAATTAAGGCCGTCTTAACCCAGCCAACTTATCCATGAGCACCCTTTTCTAAAATCGATGGCGGGATATGGCTCATAAGGATGCCGGGAGTCAGAAGGGCAAAGCAAGAGCAGCAACTTCTATCCTCTCCACCTTGGATTTCCTTACAACACTTATCCCCCTAGTGGCAGCTCAGACTTAGCAGCATAGGCCCACTCACTACATGGTTAGGAAGAGGCATTCTTGCCTTTGCTTCTGCCTAGAGGCCAGTGTGTTGAATGCTCTAACAAAACAAAACCCTCCCAGTTATGCCTGGAAACAGACAACCAACAAGGAAGACCAACTCTTTCCCATCAGACTCATCTCACTGCCCTTTCTGTTTCTCTGAGACCCCTGTTCCTGAGTTTCCAGTTCTGAACCTGCAATGTGTTCTGTACCCGTGAAGCTTCCTCTTCTCCAAGTTCCTGGTCCTAATGCAGTCTTAAAGACAGGCAGTCCTGAGAGGAGAGAACAAGGTTCCCCTGCAGTTGAAACTGTTGAGAAGAGTTTCAGGGCTGCAGGCTCATTATGCCTCTGACACACACTGCTGGGATCTCTCTGTCACCCTGTATTTTTCCATCAGGAAACACCCACAAAGGCAGCTATGTGGGGATGGGACCCTACAGCAGGCCAAGACGTGTGCAAGGACATGAGGGGAATCAGGTGACTAACAAAGAAGGATAGTCTCAAAGAAGTTCTCTTTTTCACAAATAGAGGGGAGACAGATCCCTCTTGATGTTCTGTAGCTTACAAAATGTTGAAAGTACTTAGTAAGAAAGCCAATGTACCATGCATCAACAGATATGAACTATTTTAACAGATAGGAACTATTTTAACAGATTCCAAAATGATTTCTACCTGAGGCAAGTGAGCAGATTTTCAAGAGGAGCAGGACATCCTGACATTGGTGTGGGTTCCTGAGGGACCACTGTGCTGGCTCTGTGATCAGCGTGGCAGGGACATACCACACACCACAGAGGAAGAAGCACCTCCTCTTGGACCCTTCTCTCCCTGCCTCACCTCAATGAAACAAAAAGAAGTGGAAGAGTTTACTTAAGCATAAACCAATGGCAAAGTCCCAAGGCAAAAGCACCTGCTAGGTCAACAGGAGACACTTACCCTGCCTCTGAGGCTCCGGAAGCAGAAGTCCTGTGCTGCTCTACGTGGTGCCGTGGCACATTGCGGTGGCCTTTGGGTGCACTCACAGGGCCTGTCCCTGAGGCCAGCCTGCTTGGAGCTGGGGTAGTGGCACCATCCTCACACCCATTCTGTAGGCCCTGGTTGCCTCTGGGCCTTGTCCTTGCTTGTGCATGTCCATCAGCTTTGGCCCCACGTGGCCCAGGGAGGTCTCGGGGTGGTTTGTAGCCATGAGAGATCAGCAGATCCTCCACACTGTACATGGTGTGCTGGCTTCACCATCGTTCATTCACTGGTACCGCTGTGGTGGCACAACCCATCACTAGGGAGATAAGAGAGAGTTCTAGGTGACCAATCGTCCTTACAGTGCTGCAGTTCCCTCTACCCTCCTCAAAGCAGATGCCCCCAGTATAAAGGTGGTGTTCTCTCAATGCCTGGACACCATGCCCAGTATGCAAGGGGCAGTGGAACATGGTAGTATGACTAAGGACTGCACCAAGAGCTGTTGTCTCTTGAACAAGAACGTTGAATAGTTCTTGGTTCTTGTTTTTCAGTGCAAGGGCCTGAATTCAAGAGCATTTTATTAACTGAGCTATATCACAGCCTTTTTTATTTTTTAAGAGATAGGGTCTCGCTAAGTTGCCCAAGCTGGTCTCAGACTTGTACGCCTGCCTCAGCTCCCCAGATCCCTGAGATTATAGGCATATACCACCACACCTGATCAGAACAGTATTTAAGGAAAAAAAAAGTTCAGCTTTGCCCACCAGCCTCTTACCTCCTTCATCTAAAATTATCAGGCTGAAAGGGCAAGGAGAGCATAAACACAGGCATGAAAGCTGTGACTACTGTTTTATCTTTCTAATGTGCAGCTCCATCTTACTGCACATCCACTTCTGCTGCATACACACACCTCTTCCCTTGCAAGGGAGGAGTGAGAACATTATCCAATGTACAACCATAAGGGGCCTTCTGGAAGCAGTCAGAGAAGGACTTCAGGCAACTCCCTAACTGATAACTCAGCACTGGAAATGGAAGTTAAATCTTTAGGCTCCTGATGAGAAAACAACAAACCAACCAAGCATATACATCCAGCCCACAACACTGAAAATTCTCCTTTCCACATGAATCTTTATTTTTCCCAGTATGGGGGATGAAACCAGGGCCATTGCTCTCAGCTACATCCTCAGTACTTTTCATTTTGAGACAGGGTCTTGCTAAGTTGTTAAACCATCCAGGAGGAGCTCAAACTCATGATCTTAATGCCCCAGCTTCTGACAGGTATGGACCACCATGTCCCGCTCCACATGGAACTTTTTAGAAAAATATTTCTTCCCGATGACCTTGAGGACAAGTCTGTACTTCTCAGCCAAGGGTGTCCACACCCAAACAGCATCTCAGCAGCTATGTCAGTGACAGCCTACCCCAATATAATCTCCCTGAGAGTAAGAAGAGAATGAAAATGGACAAAGTCAATGTAGAAGCAAACAGACAAGGCTGCCCTGCTGGCTTTTACTAGGGTAGGAGATAGAGTTCAGTGATATCTGGGTACCTTCACCTCTGCACCCATGGAGGCTGGCTGTGACTCTGGGTGAGTAGCACATAAAAGCTGGCCAGGTCAGGGAGCTCAGCCAGCTCAGTTCCACGGGCTGAAAATAGTCATTGGCCACCACAAACAATGGCCAGGAAATGCCTGCTGGGCCACACAGGTGCAAGGAAGACGCATGTGCTTCCTGTCAGTGCAAATTCTCCCTGGGGCCCAAGGTGCTGTTCTGCTGACTGCGCTGCTCTCTGCTTGGCATACCGAGTCACAGGAGCAGGAACATCCCTCTGTCAACCTGGAGGGGGCAGCTCATGGTACTTAATTTGCCACTGTACCCTCCATTTCGTGGGAGATTGTGTGAGGTTCTATACTCTACAAGCTGTGGGTGTCACTACAGTTAGTGGAAAACTAACCACAGCAACTCCACTGCTCCAGATGCTTCCACTGTCTGACTTGGGAAGCTCTAGGACATGGGCCACTAACTTAGTGAATGAAGGACAGAGAAGCTAGATTCAGTGAGCAAGTCACTATGCCAGGAATGGTGAGCAAACAGCGCTCAACACAACACACACAGGCTAAGGCATTCATGGCTACAACCCTCATACCTAGCACATAGTATGCTCTCAAATAAATACTTGGAATAATACTTAAATGAATGCACAAAGAAGAAAGGTGGTATTTGAGCTAGCTTGACAAATAGGAGTTTACTAAATAGATAAGCTGCATTTTATATGTAAGAGAGGGGAACACAGCATTTGAAACAGATTGAGGGTACAGTCACTCCAGGAATACAGAAGCAACTTAGCAACTAAATCATGGTAGCTGAGACCAGAGTCCTCAGAACTCCTGGCTGTGTACTCAGAGTTGGCTGTACTTCAGCCCATTTTATCAGTGGTAAAAAAAAAAAAAAACCTCTCACAAAACATGTAAGTGGGCTGCTGACCTACTGGGGTTAGGTAAGTCAATCCAATCAGGCTAAGTGTTTGCAGTTATATTTGGCAGACTCTTTAGTGGCATGACAACCTACACCAAGCCACAAACACCATCCAAAAAGATTCGGGTATGTGGAGGCCCTAACATGACCTTAGAGGTCTGAGAGCAGAAGTGCTATGATTGGCGGAAACTCCTTTTTCCTCTCACGGAGGCCAGCAGCTCATAAGGAATCAGCAGACAAAATGAACAGGCTTCAGAGCCCAGGACTACAGCTAAGTGGAGACACAAAGGGCCAGGGGCTGACCCATGACTCTGGCAGGAACCTCTGTGACAAACCTGGCACTGCTGCCAAGCAAACTTAACGGAAGATGTTCACACTTTACCCTCCACCTTCTGGGTCCCAACTCAGAGCTTGTGCTTCTGCCCACACTAACCAATAACCTCTTTCTCTCTCTCCCTACAGATTTTGCCAGTCATGATTATTTCTAGTCTTCACCATACTCTGCTTCCTTTCTTTACCATCCTTACCTGGATTCAATGGGATGGGCTGCCCCAAGTGGAAACAGGATCCCAGCATGAGCAAGGTGCTGGCAGAGGACTAGGTGCCCAGTGAGTTGCTGTACTAGAAAGATGATCTTTTAAAGTTTTTCTTCAATACCAGCATTTAAAATCAATAACACTTAATTCTATCACCCATGCATCCACTCAAACAACTGTGGTGAAGGCAAATACATGACAAAATGTGACACAACCCTCAACTGTCACCATTACTGTAACCACATATCTCATACCTTTGAAAAATAGATGGACAGTTCAAATGGCAAATGATCAGGTGTGTAAATGATTATCATTTTCCCCTTTTGAGGATGCTTGTGCCTGCTGCAAAGTATTTGAAATCCTCTCCACTAAGCGTGCCATTTCCCTAAAAATATCTCTTAATTCATATAAATTTTCTCCACAAACCCTGCCCCATGACCCTTGTAAACACTCTCTCTATGAACTATGAGCCTTTATAAGGCTACAATCACAGGACACATAAAAGGAGATGCCATTAACCACCCATGAGTATCTGGCATATCTCAAACACTATATTAGGTTATTTGGCATACTTCATTTTGTATTCTAAGGAAATTTTCCAATGTGGATTTACAGAGGAGAATATTGAGGTTCTGAAGTTACAAGCTGGGGATAGAGATATGGCTCAGTGGCATAGCACCTGCCTGGCAAGCACAAGGTCATGAGTTTGATTCCTGGTACTAAACATAAATACATAAATAAATAAATAAATAAAGTTACAGATGTTAAGTGATACTCTGAAGGGATGTCATTGAAGTCCATGCTACTGCTAGTATTATGACTCATCCATTTATAGTTCCTACTTTATAATCAACAGCTTTCTTAATTTATCCAAATAATGCATAAATATAAACAACGAAATACAAAAGATATAGTGGCATTTACCACATTTAAAGTGAAGACATTCTTTTATTCCTTACAATGAGGATGTCTCTTATAGATACACATGCATACATACACAGGAAGGTGAATACCTGGCTTGGCTATAACGTCTTGATGACAGTGTTAGTGTTCATATTGAAGTGCCTCAGCATGTGGTTCATTAACAAATGTACCACTGGGCTGCTCATGACATTCACAAGACTCTAGGGTCATCTTGGGTGGTTAGTCCTTCCTAAATGACATGGAGCGATCAAAGATCCTCTGGCATGAAGTAAAATTTAAAAACCAATATAGAAATAGCCGTTGTTCACTTCAATGCTAAAAGAATTAGAGGACTTTCTGTGGGTAATGAGAAATCACAAATGGGTCCAGGCAAGGAAAAGGTTCTGTGGTGAACCTGGTGGGAAAAAATGAGGACGAAGGCAATGAGAGATGACCGAGAGGCGAGCAATTTGAAGTGAAGCAGGAGATAAGAGAAAGGAGGAATCATAAGTAACTTTCAAGGAAAGAAGTAATACAATAGATTTCAGCCTCTGTGTGACTAGGGTAATGGTCATTCCATAAAATGGAAGTAATTGTTGGTTTGAGAGGATAACAGGTAATTTGATTTTGACTTAACCCACCTATTCCCACAAATTTTTCCTTCCCCTAAATCATTGCAAATACAGTTTCATCAAAAATTATGTGTCCCTTCTTAAGAACCTGAATGGGACCACTTTAAGCAGTGTTCTTTGTGGAAGATTTCTAAGTTCTTCATGCATTAGCTTTGTCCTTTATGTTGAAATGGCTGGGATTATAAATTAACTATTCACTGGCATTTTAGGGCAGTGTACAGTAGTCTTTCCCCTCATTGTTAGACATCTGTTTCTACATGTTGCTGTGCATGTGCGCATGTGTACACTTGGGTGTGTGTATGTGTATGTGCTGAGTTGGATCATGTCCAGGATATTACACAGGAGAAAAGGACAGAAATTTTGGGGTTGAAGTCTTCTCTTAAATGAATAAAATGGGGCTGCCCAACTAGCGGTTCTTTAGGATCCTTCCACCTCTGGAAATCTCTCCCCTCCCTCCAACATGTTCTCTGTAATAAACAGCATGTGTGTTTATTACAGAGCTCGCCACAGGGGTTGCGGGGGAGACAAAGAGTACAGCTTGTGGCCACAATGCAGAAGAAACCTAAATCGGTCACATGCACACAGAACCTCTGACCTTGACCTCATTCACACCCCACAGCGGCCCGCCAAAGCACACAGGTGAACGGCCACATGCTGAGGTGACGGCACAACATGCCCAGCAGTTCTCTCAACCGGTGAGCAGGTGCTGCACACTTACTCTAAGCTGAATTCACCAAGACACTTGTTTTGTATTGGACACACCAGACAATGGCTCTGTGCTGCAGAATAGAAAGACAAATCAGACCTGCTGGGTATTACTGTCTAGGTAGCATTATTTCAAGTATGCATATTCTTGTCACTAGGTGGAGAACTGCAAGGGAATGCCATTTATAAGGGTACCATTGTCTTCTCCCTTTCCATTTATAAACAATATCATTTTTATTCTTATTTACAGTTATAAGATTCTCAGATGGCAAAAAGAAACAAAATATTAACAAACTTATTGTATCAACCAGAACTGTTTTCCTACTTAAAATTTGCTTAAAATGTGAACTGAAAATTAAGAGGCAGGCACATAATTAAAAATATGGAAAAAAAATTTCACTCTCTTAGATAAATGCAAATTAAGCTGGAATGCCATTATTCACATACCAGATTACTGAAGCTTTTAAAACTCAGTGTTCCTTGTTGGTGAGATCATGGTAATCTACCAAGGCTTGCATATCTGTGGGTGTACCAGTGTACAAATGGGATTTTCTTTTCTTAAAAGTGGTAATATTTAGTAACACCTTTAACTATCTGAAACCCTACATAGTAATCTCATTTCTCAAGGTTCTGAAATAGTACATTCACATGGTAGACTATAATATATACACATATCTAATATTGTGCTTCCAAGTATCTAGTGTCACAAGGAAATGTTCATGCTAATATATTAAACAATAAAGATGGAATAAAAGGGGCTGGGAAGATGGCTCTGTAGAATAAGTGCTTGCCTGACAAGTGCAAGGGCCTGAGTTCAGTCCCTGGTACCACAAAATAAAATAAATAAATAAATAAATAAATAAATAAATAATAAAGACAGGATACAAAACTCTAGATTGGTGTTCTAATTATAATTCTATAATTATACACAGGAGAGGAAAAATACAAGAAAACTCCAAAATATCAATGTTGCTTATACTTCTAACTGTACAGAATTTTATGATGTCACAAAATATATTAGGTTAAGCCATATGAAATTGTAATTATGCAGGTCAAAATGGTTAAGTACTGGCATTTTCATACACTGAGCACTTAGCCTTAACTTAACAAACTTAATGTTAGCTTAAGTATAGATAACTTATATGTATACATTACAATTAACAGTAATTTAATACCTTTTAATATGACAAAAATATTATGTTGTTAATCACTCATAAGTTTAAGTTGTAAACTTAAGTTTTATTAAAGAAATTGCATAACATTGTGAATGTTAACAAACAACAATACGGTTCTTAATATATTTAGCTATACCCTCAACAACAACATTGTTTTTTTTTAAAGCTTCAATAATTTGATAAGTGAATGGGTCTTCGTTCTTTCTTTTATTAATTTTTAACTTATGTTCTAGGCAAAAAAAAAAAAGCAGCTTTGAAAATGAAGAGCTGTTTTGTAGGGTTAGGAAAATGCATCTCTGAAAACATTACATATTTGGAAGATTCAGTGACCATCAAAGAAATGCTAGAGAAGAGAATACAAGGCATGACGTTCTGCTACATGGCACATGTGTCAGGGAGAATGTCTTGCTTCCAGTGTGCCTAAAGTCCCACATCCCCTGAGCACAGTCAATTCTAGAGGTCTTGATTAGACACTGTTACTCCCCTTAGAAACTCTCTGAGTTTTCAGTTGTACTCACTGACATTCCATACTTAATATGTAATTGGTCCCTCAAATTGTTGGCAGTTCACTGTAAATATTTCTTCAACTGACAAGTTTTAGGTCTAATGTTATGATTAATATATAACAATGTACTTTATTTAAACAAGAGGTAAAACCCAAGACACAAAACAAACCAAAATGGGTCATGCTGCTAACTGATACGGGGATTTTTAATGCTTTCTACAGCTTGTTTTTTAATAGTATAATTGTGTATTTTATTATGAACAATAGACTTGCCATTTCCCCTTCCAGCCTTAATTATTCAATAAACAACCACACAGTTTCATGCAAAGTTCTGGGACAAGTCTTGACCCAGTATTGATACCATATCGCGTATGGAGTGTAATGGCCAGATCTACCAGTACCCTAAACTTGCTAAAACTTCACTGGCAAAAGGATCTTTAATGGATAAGCAATCATTTTAGAAGGGCAGAAATCACAGACAGTGTAAAAATAAAACAGTGAGATGGAAAATTTGGGCCTAAAATCAGAAGGCTCTTGGATCATTAATCTTTCAGGGTTATGCTAATGCTGAGGTGGTTCAAAGAGAGAAAAGGGGGAATAAGTGTCAAATATTAAATATCATGCACTTAATTTTTAATTATTATCTCTTCTTATTGTTGTCTTTCCACACTAGCATGAGAATAAGGTGTGCACAATACACACACACACATACACACATCTTCTTTGTTTTTCTTTCACCTCTAAATTCTGCATCACACAATTAGTGTTTTGATTATTTCCCCTGACTTTTTATAAGACCCTAAGAACCTCATTAACATTTCCAAAAGGTCATAACTCATTAAAAGAGAACTGAAATTGGGTAAGATTTTTTTAAGATTTTGGAATTTGAGACCACTTATAAAAATAACTAAAATTTCTAGCAGGTTAGAAACCTATTCTGTTATCATCATGTATACCAAGTTCCCCAAGTAAAGATTTCTGAATTATTGTTAAACTTCTAACATACTAATTTTGTTCTTCATTTTAAAATAGCTTTAGAATAAAAAAGCCAAAGTTTAATGAAGATGTTGCAGTTCATGTTAATGTAATTTTCCCATTCTTATTTTCTAATTATAACAGTCATATAAGATTATTTCCAGAGTAAACATTTGCAAAATTCAGTACTTAAGAAAAACATAAAAAGCCTGAATAACCCCACTGGGCCAAGAGATAACTAGCACCAATAGTTGGTTTTCACGCCTCCAACTACTCTTTTATATATAATTACATTCACTCCTTCTTTTCCTCTTTGAAATCTATCTTACTGCCTGTTCATAAAGACACCTACATTCTTTCATTTACATACAGAAGAAATCAACTTTACTAGAGAAGCTACAGAGAGATAATTAATAGGCAGAAAACTCTAAGGATAGTCAGAGGCCCAATAATAAGTCTTTGCCAGTTTAGCCAGGCTTTTCATAATCATATGATCTATAGAAAGTTATTTAAAAAATATATCTAGTTACAGAAAGTCATAAGTAAATTTTAAATAAGACATCCCAAATTCAAGCCAAGATGGCTGAGGTTTTAGTCTGGGGCAATACAGTGTTATTGCTACACTGTCTGGTGTTTAAAGGGACATAATAAAGTACTAACAGATTGATCTGCCCTTCCCTAGACTTCTGGCTTGTACAAGTGACTGTCCCTCTGCATTCCTCAGCCAGCAGTCCCTGAAGCAAAGCCCAATAGCAAAGCTTCCAAAAAGCAGATAGGTGACAAACATCTGCTGAGAACCAGGAGAAAACAGCTGGGGGCTGGGCCTAGAGGAGTTCAGAGATAGAATCAGGCTTATCAAAATAAAATGCACTACAGAACAATTGTTTCAGTTCAGCGCTCTGTGTTCTAAACTCCCTAGATTAATCACTGTGCAGTCTCTAGCCAAGCTCATTAAAAGGGAAACTCTGGCCTTCTACTATGATTGGTGTTTACTGTTCTTCCAAACTAGAGGGCTTTCCCAGCAAGGACAAGGAGGACTCAGGGAAGCCACCAGCTCCTGGGCTTTCTTTACTGGAGACAAAGAAAAGATTTACTTTTACATTTCATTTAAAAAACCAATCTTCAAGAAGCATTTGTGTTCGCCTTTAAGTGAAAAAGTGGACAGTATTTTCCTCTGTATACCAGCTATGTGTTGCAATATCTGGGGCTACAGGCCTCTGGAATCTGTGATCTCTCAGATGAGTTAGTTTTCAGACAACACTGATGAGAATGGTGAGCCTCTACAGCATTATGGGCACTCAGCCATTCTCGTCCCAAGGGCATGGAAAGTCACACACCTCCCAACAGGGTTCTGCCATCCCCTCAAATCTCCTGGACCTGCCAAGAACCTGACCTTCCACTCTTCACAGGAAAGGGTGAAATTTTTCAGGAGGAAGGCCCAATAGGTTAAAAGCCTTTCTTCCACAAATATTTGCTAGCCTAGGGCAGCCCAAAGGAAAGTTTGCAGCCTGCTGCCACTACAGCAGGGCAATGAAGAGACATTCAGGAAGCATGTTCAGCTGGTGACTAGGAATCAGACACCTAATACCAAAGTGAATGATTAAATCCAAACCCACACAACCTTATGGAAAACCAAAGGAATTTACCAAACTCCCACTTGCACAGGAAAACCAACACAGCTCCCATGAAATAGTCTTCATGTAACTTCCAAAGAAATTTTTGCTTTGCTAGATGGTATCAACCTTGTCACTGTAAATTTTAAAACTATTTGACATAAGGAATCATTTTCCTAAAGTTTTACCTGTTCAGCCGTTGACTACACAGCTTATACTACAAAGTCTGTTTTGATTTTATTTTGGCAGAACATTTCTGGCGGCCAAAATCTCGCTTCTTCCTTCCCTCCTAAAAATTCTCCAGTCCTGTAACCCTCACCCCAAATTCCTGGGACGTGTATGCTTTGTGAAGTCTGAAAAGACCAAAAGCAAGAGAAGAAAAAAGCAAAAGCTGCGGGAAACATCCCATGTAACTGTCACACGCAAAAAAAAAGCCTGGGAGTGTGGGGTCCGCCCAGCCCCACTCTCGGGAAGTCAGAGCCAGGCGCCCGGAAGGACCTGGCGAGGGTGCGGGTCCCAGGGACGACAGAGAGGGGAGTTTCCCCTTCCCCTCCTCCTAGGGAGCCCTAAAAACACGTCTGGGGCACGGCCAGGTGGCACTGGCGTGAAGTCTCCTTCACAATTTTTTCTTCGCTAGTGAAATTACAGCTTCTTTTTCAAAGTCCGAGAAGACGAGGCAGGCTGGGCTTGTCCGGCCAGTGGCGGGAGGAAAGGAGCGCTGTCAGCTGGGGTGCTGCACCCTACTCGAGCCGGGGCGCCTGGCACGCGCGGGTTCGGGGGCTCTAAACCGCGCCGGGGGCGGTGGACCCGGCGCCGAGCCGAGGACCGGGCTGTAACGCGCCGGGAGCGCGGTTCCCTCCGCGAGCGCCCCAGTTCGCGAGCGCGGGCAGCGCCGTCCCGCCTGCGGTTCCCGTACCGGGCTCGGAGCGGGCTGCCGGTTCCGGAGCGCCACGAGGGACCCCCGCCCAGCTGCCCACACCCACCTCGGGCCTCTGCGCCGCCCAGGGCCCGAACAGGACCCCCGCGGCCTCCCAGGCACCCACCCGGCTGCAGACCCCAATGGGGACCCCACCGGAGCCGCGTCCCGCAGGGCAAGTTGGGGCTAGCGCGGGGGCTGAGGGCGAGGCCGCGAAAGCGAGTGAGAGCGACCGGAGGGATGGTGGAGTCGGGGGAGTGAGACATGCCGGGACTTACCGAGCGGCTCCCTCATGCTGCCCCACGCCGAGTCGCCGCCGCCGCCGCCGCCCGGCCGGCCGAGGACCAGCGCGACCCGCCCCGCCTCAGCCGCCGCAGCCGAGCATGCCCGGAGCGCCGCCGGTCAGCCCCGCCCACCGCCACACAGCCCCACCTCCCCGGGCTCGCCCCGCCCACCACAGGCGCGCCCCGCCTCGCCAGGCTCGCCCCGCCCACCGCGGAGCCTCCTCGAGCCTGGTGGGGAGGGCCGCCTGGCCCTGAGAGGAGATCCAGGCCCTGAAGCCTCCCCAGGCCTGCTGAGTGTCCGCGTGCCAGAAAGGCACAGGTGGGCCAGCCACCCTGTCCTCTTCCTGTCACTTGTGTTTGAGCAATTTGCACTTTGGGTGTACATCCAGAGATACAGAGACACTCAGAAACACAGGTGCATGGCACTGGTACCGGGGCACACGCACACACATACCCGCTTATATTCACATATACACAGACAGCACCCTGCACACACACACTGGTACAGTGAGTGACCAGAGGAAGAACAGAACACTGCTGAGCGCTGGGTGAGGGCTCCAAATCAGCCCGCCAGTGTTCCTTCTGCAGCTGAGGCCCCCAGGAGCCAAATCCTCCTTGCAGAAGGCAAAGAGAAGAGGAAATACTCCTAGGAGTCCACCCCACCAGCACCCCTTCAAAACCAGGTTTTCTGAAAACCATCTGGGCCTGCAGCGCTTACTAGTGTAAGACTAACAGATGTTTTTTTAGAATCTATGAAGCAAAATCCAAACACTATAGAATTCAATAGAGCCAAAAGAGCCACAGGTATTAATGCTGGGAAGGGGAAAAAGAGGTAACCAGCTACTGTATCAGGCACTATCAGCAGAACCTCCAAGACCCAGGTGGGGGAGACAGAACAGGAAGCAGATGGGCCTCTCGTTGCACCAGCTCAGGTCCCCGTGTTGGCTGCTTTCGTCACTTTACTGCTTAGCCCTTGCTGTCACATTGGTTCTTGGTAAGAATGTCCACGATGGTGGACATCGGAGTAGTGCTGTGAGTATGATCTATGTTGGCCCAACTGGGGAAAACTAGGAACTCCCTAAGGGAATAGTGGGTGTAGCCAGCCGGGACCCAGACAGTATCTCCAGGCTGGGGGAAAATGTTTCATGAAAGAAAAGTGAAATACAGACTTTTAAGAAAGATAGTTATTAATGGCTTTTTGTCATAAAAGCATCTGTCAAGGATGGGTCACTTCAATGGCATGCAGCTTCTTTCTCTCTTCTATTTGCCAACACCATGTAATAACTTTGTGGTTGTGGGCCACCTATATGGCTCCCTTTTAAAAAGACAAACATAGTTGTACACACGTTTACATGTATAATATATATATATATATATATGTATTATATATCCATGTCTACATATATAATCTAAGCTGCACAAATGTATCCACTTATTTACATTTCAGACACATATGGAGCCAGATATTCCTGCAAGAACATTTACCAGCTTGTGAATTAAGACTAAGCCTTGTTTCCTCATAGAACAATGTCATGTTGTTGGTTTCTGGGTCAATCCCACACAAGTTTTATAATGTAGCTAAAATGCTGTAGAGTTGCTGTAGAAAACATTGGTGTAATGCTAGAAAAGAAGCTAAACAAAACAAAATTAAGTTTAATAACCAATTCTGTTCTAGCAGAAAAACTGATAAGTCAGATTTAGTTCAAGGAAAGTAATGAGATTGAAACATTGGAGTCAAAAGAACATGACTACATAATTTCAAGAGTTTCTTGACCTGGCTTTTTATCACAATGACCTTATTTCAGACTATTTGGCTTCTTTGCTCAGCACTGATGTACACCAGTCCTATTCCAATGCTTTCTGGTCATAAGAGCCTTAAGCACATTAAAAATGAAGAATGTGGGGAAGAAGATGGTGACAGTCATGGCAGTTGAGAAGAGAACTCAAGGATTTTCCTGAAAATCTGGAAATAGAATTATTAAGAGGAAGGAGGATAAGGTTGAAAAGATGCCTGAAGATGGATGAGTGATTATCTAAGTTATAAATATATGAAGACAAATAAAATTGAAAGATAATGAGAATTTCCACTGGCTAAATTCCATACTGGCACCAGAGTGTAGACATGGGGTGGTGCCAGCAGATAGGAAAAGAGGCATATATAAATACCTGTCTACACACACATGTTATCTACATGTTTTATGTACACCCATATATATGGGAGTATATACATGGGGTTATAATTATGTTTTTACCAAATAGGACACTTCTCCATAAGTAGGTCTTCTTAGCTCAGAAAACATCTGTGTGTGTTTGCTTTGGACCACAAGGCTTCACATTCCTCCTCCTTACCTCCTTCTCTCCAAGTCACCATCCCCATTCCTGAAACTGTAGCCCCTTCCCACCTATTCAGTGTTGGAATATTTGAACCCAGAAAAAAATGACCTGTATTTATATAGTATGACACATAAAATATAATTGAAAACAATTTTTAGCACCATCATGTCAGAAATCTAGCACAGCAGATGCCCGGTGTCCCCGCCTTCCTTTGAGTCCTGGGAAGAGATTTCACAGATTCAGGAAGGAACTTGGATTATTGAGTCATCAGGGAAGATGCTGACTGACCAGTGGAAAAATGATCAAGAGCCTGCTTAAGGAAAAAATTAAAGAGAAACAAGACAAAAAGCTTGGTTTATTTAATGCCCTGCTTTTGCAAAGGTCTAGAACAAATCCTCTATTCTCTTTCTTTTCGTTCCTTTCTCTGGTGCCTATATAGTTTCCTTCAGCTGATTTAAATATTCTTTGATATTTTCCCCTTAGTTTGTTAAAACAATATCAGTTAGTTCTCACATTTTTAAAAAAGATTAATGCTTTTGATAACACCTTGAAATTCTTCTTTACTTTTTCTAGAAAGCAAACAACAATAGTTATACAAAAACTGGAAAGCATTAACAAGTGTTAATCAAACTTATTCCGGGATGTTTCAGCACTTTGTATTAATTTAGTGGCCATAATGTGTAATTCTTTTTAGCTAAGATCTAAAATCCTTCCTCAATATGTCCTGCGTGCACCAACTATTTCAGGATCAGTGAACTTGACTGTTAGATTCTTGGTCCTCTTCATTAATACATCTGATCAGAATTTCCAGTTTCTGTGGTTGAGAGTCAGGAAACTATATTTCAAGTAACTGTCTAGATGATTCCTACACATAGTACAATTGAGAAGCAAGGATTCAGCATAAGAAGTAGAGATAATGTGTGCAACAGTATAATAGAAAGAGTGGCACACAATATGTACACAAAATGCAATAGTCATTGCCATCATGTAGAATAATACAGACTAACACAGCAAGGTCTTCTGTGAGTCAAGTGAACTTCTAGATGCTCAGTAACCACTGGCTGGGAAGGCTGGATATTAACTGAAACAAAATCTACAATCCCGGGGTCTGATTTAAAAAAAAGATACAACATTTTTTAATTATATACTTTCATATTAATGCACTGAAATATGCATGGTTATTGCATGGGAAAAATAATTTTTAATTATTGGGCTTTATGATTTTTTTAAATTATTGGGCCTTATGATTTCAGCATTTCCTCACATAAGGCTATGCACTATAGGAAACAGCTTGTTTCTCTCCCTGGCAGACCCTGTTACCACTGATCCTCACTAAGGGCAGCTGGTTTATTTAGGGACAGAGAGGAAAGTCCAGGCATCTGCCATCCTGCCTTCTGTAACTCTGCTAGATTCATAAGGAAAACCCTTGGGTGGTGATGTTTTCAGGGACTCCCTTTGCATGGCTGAAATCCCATACCTGCAGACAGAGGTGCAGCCAACACCACAAGACTCCAGATGTGAAGCCCCCGGGCCACCCTCCCCCAATTACACACTAGCTAATAAAGATTCAACTCAAAGAAACCCAGATAAGCTGTTAACCCTGTGTATTTTATTTTTTTTAGAGAAAGAAACACAGGTTTGGGAATATAGCTCGGTGATAGAATACTTGCCTAACATGTGCAAGGCCCTGGTTCTACCCCCAGCACTGAAAGAACAAAACCTACCAAAATTAAGCAAAGTAAAAATACCACGAATCAAGCTGATTACCAACATCACTGCAAAAAGAATGCCTCCATTTGGGAAAAGAATAATTAAACAAGCATATATTAATCCAGCAATAGCTGACAACACAAAGTTGACCTGAAGGAAGGCATGCTGAGAACTGCCCTTTGGTTATCTTCCATTATTTTTTTTCTTAATGTACTTAAGATAGGGCCTATGGGATCTATAAGGTCTCACTACATAGGGCGGACTTGTAGTGATTCTCCTGTTTTCAGCCTCGCAGGCCCCGGGATTGCAGGCCTGCACCACCACGTCCAGTCTCAACTGCCACCTCAGCGTACCCCAGGGATAGGGCCAGCATGGCATACTGGAGTTTGAACCCCAGCCTCTGCACTGTGCCGAAGCAGGTGCTTTAGTCCGCTGAGCTATTTGGCCAGCCCCTTATCTTCTCTTATGAGCCAGATGGTCAGCTTGGCCTTGATTTGTGTCCTTCCATCAGCATATATGTAGAATTTATTAACAGGACTGTGTGACTCAAAATACTTATTCTACTTAGATATTGAGGAAAATGTAATTATCCCATTAAAGAAAGCTTCCCATCCCACTATTTGTCTGCCTCTCTAAAATTTCCATTGCCTTTTGTTTAAGCAGCTGGTCAGCTCTCTGTTGCTGAGGTAGTTAACTCATAAGCAGGAAGTATTTGTCTTGGCTTGTATTTTAAGAAGTTCTGCACATGAGTTCTGTTGCTTCTGAGAAAAAGAACATTATGGTAGGTAGTCAGGAAGCCAAAAAGAGAGAGGAGAGTCCAGAGTCTGTGTGCCCCCCAGCAACCTAACTTTCTCCTTCTAGGTCTCACGTCCTAAAGTTTCCACCAGCTCATGACCTTAGCTGGGGCTAGAACTTGTAACAAGAGAGCCTTTGGGGACATTCAAACTTTAAGCTGCTAATATAGCACTTACTGTATATACCTTGGATTTCCTTTCTCAGTATACGTTCTTAGTTTAGCTACTAGATTCTGAATGATGGTGGAAGCAACTGTTCATCTGTGTCCTAAATGTGTTTCTTAGATTATGTATTTATCTATCTGGGATTCATTAGTCACAGGGGCAAAGTAATAGCTAAAGTTCTTATACTAGGAGCCCAAACTGAGCTACCTTTTTTTGCTAACTCTCACACAAGAAGCCAATATTCTTCCTACATCAAGGCAACCCAGCACTAGAGCACACACTTAGCATATTCAAGGCCCTGGATTCTATCCTCAGCAACAAGAGACAAATGTAGAAGCCTCCTGTATTAAGAACAAGGTACCAGTCAGTCCCACTGTTTAACTACAACCTAAGCCCCATGTATTTAGACAGGCAGATGAAACAACTACCTATTAACTGGGTAGTAGTTAAATGTTTCTGAGGTAAACTGCTCATCTAAATTCACTCTGTGAGGGCCAGTCAAATAGCTCAGCAGATTATAGCACCTGCAAGCACAGGCAGGGGCCAGGATTCAATCCCAGCGCTGCTGTGCCAGCAGTGTACCCCTGGGGTGCAGTGAGACAGCAACTGAGACTGGGCTGGGCATGGTGGCTCACTCCTGTAATCCTAGCACTTGGGAGGCTGTAAACAGCAGAATCACTATGAGTCTGATCTAGTAGTGAGACCCTGAACACCCTGTAGACCCTCCTCTAAAATACAAAAATAAATAAATAAATATAAAATAAATTCATTCTGTGACTGAAACATAAGTCCTTGCCACAGAAATGGGACCCAAGAAGCTAGCTGAGGGCTGAAGAAGATAGATAGATAGATAGATAGATAGATAGATAGATAGATAGATAGATAGATAGATGATAGATAAAATGGATAGCAATTTTAGAAAATGTCTAGATTTTGAATTGCTTTTCTCAGTGTGTCCAGATTTGTTTTGCTTTGTGCAGGTTCTACATTAGGCATGGTTTACTGTCCCAAACTTCTTCCTGTGAGCCTTTTCTGTAGCTGGGTGACATACAGATCAAATGTGCTATTTGTGTGTTCTGTTTAATCCAACAAAAATGAGTTCTTCTAAAAGCAAACAACTTGCAAACAAGTGAGACCAAACAGAATGATTATTTGTTGGTGGAAAGGCAACTAATAGATATGAAATATGACCAAGCAAAGATAATAAATCAAATGAAAGGCAGTTTTCATCAGCAACAGTTGAAAAATAACAGTGGCAGTCCAAATCCACTGTCTTATCTAGCTGAAACAATTAGTTAGTGTCTCTAAGCTCTGGGTAACCGCACCAATGTTTCCTTAGCTATATCATCCATGCATCCTCCCCTGACAATTTAGTGCATTTTTCCCAATCAGCACTGATAAGCTCTCACAAGATGCTCCATTTCTACACCCACGGTCACGGCAGCCTCTGTCTCTTTGTGGACACCTGTGGCCACTTCCTCATAAAGAAGGCATTGAACACAAGTTTTTGGGTCAGCAGGGAACTGCATGTAGTTTTTCGTTTTCTCCGTAGTCTTACAGTCTTTCCTAGAGGTCTTGCTACCTGGAATGTGGATTAGAACTTATGCTGAAACCAGCAAATACCTGGAGATTACCATAACTAATTAGTCACAGATGCCATGTGAAATCTACCCTGCTTCTTCCTCCCTCTCTCCACAGCATACACTGGTGGATACATTATATGTTCTTAGAGCAGATGCCTTTCATAAAAGGAATGTACAATTTTTTTAGGAAACACTGTTTTATTGTGCCCAGGGGCCTTCTGTTTGGTATGTGTCATTGGGCACATCTAAAAATGGAGTTGTGATGGACTTGATATTTTTCAAGGTTGAACACTTCCAGTTACTAATTCTTTGCCACTATCTCCCAGTGCATTGTTCTAATACTGTTATTGCTGTTTCTACAGTTCCTGTCTTTCCTTACGAGCTGTGGTAAGGCCAAGGAGCTGGCAAGTGAGGGACTCCCAGCAATAGGTCCCACCAAGGGCTGCAGAGAGTCTTCTGGAGCTGAAGTAACTGCTGGATGGCAAAGGTGACTTGCAGCCATTTGATGAGATCTAGGCTTAAAGTTTTTCATGTATTCATTTTGGTAGCACGGGGAGCTGAACTCAGGGTCTTTGCATATGCTGTACAAGCATTCCATTACTGAACTACAACCCAGCCCTCAGTTTTAAGGTCTTAATCATTGTGCTTAAGGGAGTATATTTAAGAGTCAAAAAGATAAACAAGATTTCATGTAGGTTTCAAAAACACTAGTATAAACATAATAAAAGGCCTCCCACAGACACCAGCACATCACTGCGTTGTAAAAACAGAATATTCTTCACTTTCTCATAAAAGTGGGGGTGACTTGAGGCACTTATCTTTAATTTAAAGTAACAGCTATGAAACATCTTTAGTTCATAGTCAGTATTCACTGCTACTTAGTCATGGACAGTTATTCAACATTCCCATTTTCCAGGTTACATGATTCATTTTGTGTTCCCTGCTCTCTTAGACACGATTCCTATTGGTATCTTAGTTCAACTGCATGCCTTCCTGCAGCACACCTAGATGCATAAAGATCTCTCTTATCACATGAGATTTTAGTTTCCTAATGAAAATATGCCTGGTGACAACTGCCATTCACAAGATAAACCACAAAGATTAGAAATGACATGTCCTGAATTTATTAAATCCAGAATCACTAAATTTATGAACTATGTTTTTGGGGGAAAGCAATGCTTTAGATGCTATTGGCTAAAACCTAAAGTGAAACTCAGACATCTGCAGTTTTAAGCAAGTTCTCTGATTCCAATGTGCACCAAAGACTGAGAGCCAAGGCTCATGACCAATCCCAGTAATAACTAGACTCTGGCAGAGGCCCTGAGTAGCATGTGGTCATCACTCTGGAAATCCTATTAACCAGAAAGCATCAGGTGCACCATTTGGGAAGCTAAATGTATTCTGAGTAAAGTGCTTCCCATCTTCCCTGCCTGTCAGAAGGTGACAATACTTTGGGGGTGAGAAGCATGCAGGCTTTGGAGTCAGGCAGATTTGGGTTGCGTCTCAATGCTACCATTTATTGTGTAGCTTTAGGCAAATCAATTCACTTCTCAAAGCCTGTTATTATTTTTTTTTTGTATAAAGACAAACTACAGTCTGGTTATGAGGATTGAATGAGATGTTCTATGAAAGCCCTTAGTTGAGTCAACATTCCAGAAATATTAGCTCTGCTCATGCAGCAGCCCTTTTTGAAGATCATTGGGAACCGATGAGAGTGGGAGAGCACCTGGTCCATCTCAGGCTTTTGCAGATGAAAGGAAGCTTCTTCTATCTCTGGGGTTCACTCATTTGTAGAGAACCATGAAGGAAAACTAGCAAATTTTTACAAGTATCTTTTCACTTAGCTTTTTCAATGGAAAGCAAAACTAGCTCTCTTTCTCCCTCTCTTCTCCTTTTCCTTTTCTTTTTTTCCTTTCTCACAGAAGAATTGTTTTGCAAAGAACATGTACGTTTTCAGGTTAAGGTAAAGAAGTAGAGCCCTGTAAATACTATTGCAGTATGAAGCATTTAGTCGATCTACCCTAACAGGCAGTTATTTAGAGCTTCCTTCACTCTGCCAGAGATCCTAGAGTATAAGATTTAAGAGAAGGCTTTCACAAGAGGATTCTTAGTTAATATGAAATGCAAAGCCTCAGTACTTAATCTGAGCATATGGTCATGTGTGGTGTGTGTGTGTGTGTGTGTGTGTGTGTGTGTGTGTGTGTGTGTGATGACTGCATGTGAAGAAAGAAATGAAAACCAGCTTTTGGAGTTTAGAAAAGTAGTTTGTGCCCAACAGTGGTACTTAGATAAGTGCAATGGAAATACAAAAATGCTGTGGTCAAAATAGCCATGTGGTACTACATGAGAAAGTTCAGAGGCATATGGGAGGGTGTTAAACTTGTGCAGCTCTTTCATTGGATATTGGTCCATATTGTACCTGTGGCCAGGATAGTATTTTACTTTCACTCATCTTTTTCTTCTGACTTTAATGGAAGGATCTCAAACAGGCAACTGGCCAAGCTGAAAGCAACATGGCCATGTTATAAACTCACTGAAAGCTCCAGCTATGGCAAGTTCAAGTACCACAAGCCAGACCTTGAACCAGGATCTCTAACTGACACATCATCCAGGAGAGCCACGCTGCCTGTTGGTGTGTGGCTTCCATTCACTCTCAGCTCTGCTCACCCATCATCAGTGGTTATCACAGAGGATGTGTTGGTCAACAAAACATCTTATCCACTCTGGCATACACAGGCAGTGATTTCCAGGGAAAGGCAACCGAAGTGGCAGCTGTGCTGGCCTCCAGCTGTCAGTGACGCCCACATGGAAGAAGAACCCAGAAAGGATGGAGGTGTTTTGTAATATTGTAAAGATGAAGGGGATTCTGCTGGAGATGATGGAATGCTCATTGTCTATGCATGCCTCCCATTCCCTTTACGTGAAGGACCATGTATAATTACTTTCTCTAGGAAGAAGCAATACTTACTTTCCATTGCCCATGTAAGACTAGGCCTTTGTGTTGTTGTTGTTCATTTGTTTTTTGAGAAAGGGTCTTGCTTTGCAGTTCAAGGCCCAGACTGGCCTTGAACTCATAGGAATCCTCCTGTCTCAGCTTCCTGAGTTCTGGGAATACAGGTGTTTCTCACTAAACCCAGCTAGACTAGATGCCAAAGGGCTTGTTTTATTTTATTTTGACTGCACAAACCAAAACTCTATGCAGGCTTCCAGAAACCATAATACTTGTCCATGCTCTTGCCCAGGCTGGCCTGGAATCCTCCTCTTCCTGAGCACACTCCACTCTCATCCTCCTCTCTGGAGGGAGTAAACATGCTTGATAATGGAGGATACAAAACAATCACAGTTGTCTTCTGATACAAGGAAGAAACCTTGGTAGACAAGCTCAAAACAGACTTTGCTTGCTGCTTTCAATATGGTTTTAGAAACAACCTGCTCTGGTCACTATCCCGTAGTCTGACTGCACTCAACACAGCTTTATCTTAATTTGACAGAATGGCCTAATTGATTTAATCCTTGTGTCAGTACCAATGACTCTGGACATTTGTCATTTAAGAGGTGAACAAAAGTCGGCTAAGGTGACCAAGAGTCCATGATTTGCTCTAACTGCTATGTATGATCCAAAGCTGCACCCTGAACCCACCCCAGGAACCAATATTCATTCTGGATAAAAATACCCATGTAAGATGAACCCATGTCACGTCAGAAATGCCGATCACTTGCACAAGCAGGTTCCAACCTGTCAGACTCATGCTGTCAGATTACAGAGTAGTGAAGTGAATAGGAAGAGGGAAGCTAAACTGAGATGAGGGCGGCTCGTTTCTGTTACACTGATATCTGTGAAAGGGAGAAGAAGCCCTTCACAAGTACTTCGCTACAAAGCGAAGAGCTGCCATGCTCTGTATCCACAGTGTTTCTTGCCGCTGCCATCACTGCATCTTCATTGCAACACTTATTTCCAGGCACCTTCACTTGTTCCAAATCAAATAGCTGAAAATGACTAATGGAGTTAGGCTGATGCTTCCCGAGGCGTGTGGGTTTTCACTTCTAATTTAGAAATGTGGTTCAAACCGGGCCTTTTTGCACATCTGGTACCGGTGGTGGTTTGGATCACGTGTTCCCTGAAGGCCCATGAGTTAGAAGCCTGGAGTTGGTGGGAACACGAGGGTGTGGCCTAGTGGGAGGGCCTTAGATCATTGGGGGCAGGGCCTCAGTCGCAGTAGTGAGACCCCAGCCCCTTCCTCTTTCTCCCTTTTCCTCCTTGGGTCACAATGTGAGTAATTTTGTTCTGCCGCCCATACTGCCATGTTGTGCCATCTAAACACAAGCCCAGAGCAACAGGGCTCATTGATTATGGACTACAACCTCTAAAACCATGACCCAAAGTGTACCTCTTCTCTTTACAAGTTAGTTGTCTTAAGTGTTTCACTACAGTGATGGAGAGCTAACTATACAATACTTACACAGAAACCATTCAGGTTTAATATTTCTTTCTAGACTAAAAACAGCAGTTGTTGTTTGTTTTTTGTTTTTTGTTTGTTTTTTTTTTTTTGAATATGTATTTGGTACCGGGTCTCACTATGTAGCTTGGACTTGTGCTGGTCCTCCTGTTTCAGCCTCCCCAGAGCTGAGATTACAGGCATATGCCACCACACCTGGTCTTGGTGGGCAGCTCAGGGCAGGGCTGGCCCAGCGTATGTTACCGAAGATTTGAAGCAAAGGTCCTTCTGCTTGCCTATGCAGCTGAACTATCTCCGCAGCCCAAGAACAGCAGTATTTTTACGGCATCAACATATTCACAGTGTACAGACATTTGCCGATACAGAAATAGCGGCTAAAGAAAAACTTCAAATCTTAGTCCTCTAGGTAGTGTGTCACACTCAGTCAGCTGTGGGGAAAGAGCTTTCCTTTGCAACATGGGACGAATGGTGCACTTGCATGTCTTCTAGTTGTTTCTTTCCTAATTCTGCTGTGACACCGTGAAGGGAAATCTATGAGCAACCAGGCCATTGTAGGACACATGCAGTATGGCCCTGCTAATCGTTAGTGTCTGGTGAGCGAGGACGGACAGGCAGCCCTTTATCTCCCTTTTACAGGAATCTGAGGCAGCACATGCACAAAACCACTAGACTCATCAAGGGCAGAAGGAAACAAAAGACTGCCACAGGTTTAGGACACATACCAGGAGAGGCTAGATGACTAGAACTATGCGTCATTACCTTAAATAGTTTCCTGGGGAGAGAAGAAGACATGGTCCGCAGTAGAACTTCTTTACCCAGAAGGGTGGGCAAAAATGGACACATATCTGATGAGTTTTGGAAAAGTGAAGACATTTAGGGTTCCAGGGTGTGTTAACAATGCTGCTCTGAGGTAGCCAGAGACTTTGGCCTACAGACAAAGGACCAGAGTACCTCATTTTATGTGCTGTAACTTAACAATGCACTTACAAATTGCAAAAGCCAAGACAGTAGGCACATTGACCTGAGCCTCTGAAACCCTTGGCATGAATTCAGAAAAGGAATTGTATCTTCCCAGCCTTTTTTTCCCCGACCCTGCCTCCTCCCACTTCCTTACCTTTTTAACCATTCTGAGTGGACATTTCAATGGCACTAAGAAAGTTTACTTTGCTTATAACTTTCATCTGTATCTGTTTTTAGAACATTTTCCTCATCCTGAAGCTCTGTAATCATTCATCAGTAACTCTGCAGTCTCACTTTCCATCAGCCTATGGGAAAACTGTATTTAATTCTCTATTTATAAAGATATTTATCCTAGGTACCTCATACAATTGAACCCACATATTTCTCACTTTGTGCCTGACTTATTTCCACTACCCTAATGCCTCCAAGGGTCATCCACTTTGTAGCATGTCTCACGATTTCCTTCCTTTTAAAGGCTAAGTACTCCACCATCCTTTTTATGTAGACCTCCACGTTGCTCATCCATTCATCTATTGATGGGCATGGGTGGATCTCTATTTCTGGCTGTTGTGAACAATGCTTCTATGAACACTGCTATCAGATATCTCTTTTGAGTTACTACTTCCAGTTCTTTTAGCTATATACCCAGAAACGGAATTGCTGCATTGTGTGGCAATTCCTTGTTCAACTTCTTGATGGCCAGAACAAACTCTTTTCTACAGGAGCTGTACCTCTACATTCCCACCAGGAGTGAGCAGGAGTTCCAAGTGTGCCACACTCTAGCCAACATTTGTTACTTTGTTGTATATTGTTTTTCAACAACCACTGTAGTGGGCGTGAAGAGGTGTCTCATTATGGTTTTGGTTTGCATTCCATGCTTTTCTTAATTTAGTCACCAAAGACAAGTCTGTTTTTCCTTCTGAAATCCCAGCAGCTTCTCCCATTCATGCAAACCATGTATGTATGAAGCTTGTTACCTGATAAATCTCAGAGCTGCTCTGCAGGGACCTCACGTATGACTGGCACCCCATGCAACATGCAGAGGCAGATTGGAATGGTGAAAAAGCTATCACCTGAATCAAAAGGGCACTTTGCATTCCTCAAGGGCCAGGATGAAAGGTCCCCCCCCCATTTCTCTTCTTTCATTCAGTGTAGCAGCTTCACAGAACTATCATTCAGTGCAAAGCAGACAGTTTACCTGCCAGGCCTGTGAAGGCAATGGGACTGGCTGCTCTGAAGGCTGAATACTGGACAAAGGTGGCTGCTTTTGAGGAAGAAACTGACTGCTCTGAACTGACAGCAGGATCAGTAAATCATGCTTCGGATAATTGGGAAGCGCTGGTTCTGAAGCCATCAATCAGAGGAGTTGCCCCTGTAGTGATTGGCCGATGGCAACAGGCCCCCTTTTAGCTCCTATATTAAAAGACCACAGACAATAATAGCATGTTTGTCTTCAAAACTAGTTGTGTCCAAGGTGCAGCTGGCGTGTCACCTTAATGGTAGAAGATGGTGGGCCTGATTCTGGGGCTGATATGTGAGACATGCAGGAGGGAAGAGTCATAGCCAGTGTTCTGGAGTGTATGAAGGTAAAAGACAGTCCCAGTCTCCTTTTGAGTGCATTGAAGCTGGGCATTTTATTTGATGTTGCAGAGATGGAGAGAATAAGAATAAGGGATGGTAGAGAGTTCCCACTTTGCCTCTAAACCTTTATGTTCAGACTCTGATGAAGCTAGTGTAGTGAACCAGAGTGAAGCTTACCTTTGCAGCACCTGCTAGGGCACAACTCGGACTTACATTGCTAGTAGGTCAGGAGGAGGAATATCATAAGAGTGTCTGCTAACAGGCAGTAGAGACCAGAAGGGTAGAATTGAACTCTGAAGTTGTTATTTTCAATGGAATTTAAGTTAATAACTTACAACATTCCTAAGAGAAAAGTTTGACTGGTCTTCCTAAATTCCCCTATCTCTATGACTTTCTTTGTAATCTTCTTCCTTACTGGACATGGATTGGCTACCAGTGGGTCACATACCACACAAACAAGATGGCTTCTCCTGTGCCTCTGTGAAAGAAGAGAGTGTAGTTGGGAAAGGAATTTCTTGGAACTGGGGGGTGGGGCTAGGTATCACATCAATGACTGATGGGTCTGACATATGTATACTTCAGTTTACACTTATGAAAACCAGACAGTTGGACTTTACATTTGTCTCCCCTGCTCAACTCTTAGAACACTTTCTATATATGTTACCAAAAAGAACTTATATCAGATCCTACTTGCACAAAATTTATTTCCAATCATTATGAATAAATCATTTAATTTTTCAAACAACCCTTTACTCTTTCACAGAGAGAATAAAAAATGATATTGAAAGAATATCAATATTATTTTTGGGACAGAAAAATACATACAAATATATAAGTACACAAAATGCTTTCCCTAATACATTGCCTGAATTGGGTAGCTAAAACGGTGCCTAGCTTAAGGCCAGGTGGAAATTATTACTTACAGTCCAGAGTCTAATAGTTATAGAGTTGTGGGGGACAGAGAAATCCTTGCACCACTTTGGAGCTCTCATCTTAGAAGGACTACCAACGTTTTGTGCAGCACTTGTGTGTTTCTTTTAAAAGGCTTGGTATTGGTTTTTCTGTTCCTCTTCCCTCCTTCCCACTTCTAAAAGCTGCATAGAGAGAGTTTTCTCTGAGTTCTAGAAGCTCACAGCTTCTGGTGCCTCCTTCTGTCTCCTTGCCCAGAAGTAAGTCAAGGCTGAATCCTGTAATATTTGTATCGTTCTACTTCATCTCTTCTAGTCTACTCCTGAAATATGGGCGATATGGTCCATCTTGGGCTCTGTTATTCACCATCCTCTACCTGCTCAGCTTTCCTATGGAGTCTGAATAATAAATTTACCCATAAGCTCTTCTGATCACATCACCTTTTGGCAGATCCATGGAAAATGTCCAGTCAGATTCCCACATCACAGTCTGGTTCCTCAGCACAAGCTGGGCAGGTGATCAGCCCGCCCCATGAGCCAAGCAGCCCCTTTGTCACACCTGCTGTGCCAGGCTCACTCCCAGGATGTCCACAGGGCATTGCCCCCTTGCAGTGATCATCTCGGCCAGTTCTCTCCTGGGCCCCCATTCAGTCTCATTCAGTGGCAGTTACCCAGGGTGGGCTCAGGCCTGCCCATGCTGCATTCTCCATTCTACTTCCCTCCCATGGCTCCTCCAGCCTCCTTTTCTTGGTGCCTCCTGCTCAGGAGCTCCCTCAGCAACTCTGCCACCTGGCAGCAAGAGTCTCCCAAGACTTCTCCTCAGCTTAGAGAAAGAGGAAGGTGGAGTCTCCCTTCTACCAGAGCAGCTCTGTTTTAGAGTTGCTTCAGGGTTAGCCAGAGGTGCCACATTCACTGAACAATGGGTCAGACCCTCATTCAGGCCAGTTCTCCTCGCTGCTGATTGCTTTCTGTTCTCAAGATGACGGCAAGTTCCCGAGGTCCAGTATACAGGTATCTGTGTTATTTGGTAGCAAGAAGACATTATTGGTATCTCATAAACTCATAGTAAGACTAACCAGATTAGTTAGCAAGAAGGAATAAAGCAGAAAAGAAAGGTATCTATACTTTGATATTTTATGTGCTACTAAAAGAATTGTTTGATTATAAATGATCCATACCAAGTTTGAACTATCTTGGTCAGTTTACCTTAAAAGATTTAATTGGATCACAGCTTTGGAGAAAAGGTCAAACGGGATGGCTAAATTAAGGCACGGAGCTGAATCGGAGCCTAGGATTGAGATATGAATGGGTACCTGCAGTGGCACAGAACATGCATGACTGAAAAGAGAACCATGCTCCCCAGACCTGCCCCCAAAGATATCACACACCTGAGGTGCATAGCAGCTCCTGGAACTAGTATACCATTAGTAGAATTTTAGAAGCTGTGGGTAGCACTATCAACTCCCAAAATTACCTTTAACTCTACTTTTGTTTGTTTGTTTTGTTTTTGTGGAACCAGGGATTGAACTCAGGCCCTTGCACTTGCCAAGGAAGTGCTCATTCCACTGAGCCATTTCCCCAGCCCCCTGTAACTCTGTTGAGGTAGGGTGTTTCTTTGTTTTCAGTGATAGCAAATGTGCCTAGAGCCGAAGGGTCAGTGGGTATATGTATTTTTTTTAAGTAGAGCGCAAGTATATGAGAGATGATGTCATCAAAACAGTAGGTTCTGTAACTCAGGTTGTTGTAAGGGACATGTAGATGTACATAAACTAACAGTCATGATAGAAACTGTTTTATAAGAGAACACTGAAATAACGGCACTTAATTAAGTGTGATTAAATGATCCATGATAACAACATGGCCACATGAGACAAGGAAAATTGGTAGTTATTTTGTGAGTGTTAGAAACTTTCTGGAACAATCCCAAATGGATTCTGATCTAGGTGAAAAGCAGAATAGTCCATTAAAACTATTTTCAAATATTAGCGTCTTAATGTTTAATTTGGCAAACCTTAAACTTAACTACGTTGTTTAAGTATTACATCTTTTATGTCTCTGTGCTTTTATGTTTTTTCTTGGAAATGAATAATAATGAATACATATTTATATAGCTCACTGATAATGGAGACTGCTAGGAACCATAAAACATATCTTGGAACCTGCGGTAGTTTTGGAAAAAAACAGATCTATTAGCTGTCAAAGCCAGCTTCCTGTGGGATGACAAATAGAATTTTTTTCTCAGGTGGTGCTAAGAAAAGCTCTCACTTATTTTGATACCTTAGGATATGGGGGCTTTTGTAAAAATTTTAGCATAGAAATATGATGACAACTCACAATTAATAAATGTCTCAAACTTCCAAAAAAAGATTTTTCTGATCAAATGATGTGAAATTTTATTTCAACCATATTTTTACAGATTATCCATTTGATCTGAGATGAAATGATGCACATTTCTGGGAATTCCATGTAAGCATAGTTTTCCCATCTCCGCTAGAGAAGTCTTTTTCTCTTGTGTTGGCCATAAGAAGGAGAAAGATATGACCTAGGCTTGTATAAGAGGAGATTGTATCAGGGGAGATACCCTTAGAAGAATAAAATGAGTCATTTATCCATGATCTGCCAACTGTTTTAAGCCCCAGCAAGAACCAGGTATCAAATGTCATCTCCTATGCCCTTTGGACACATCTGCCAATGGCAAATGGACATTTTCCAAGCTAGTGTTTCTTTAAATAGCTACTCATATCTGGGTTTCTGTGTACAGATGTTCTCGTGGACCTTCTAGGTTGAATATCTGGACAAGAGGCTTTTCAGCATTTCTGCTTGAACACAAACTGTTTTCAGTATAAACAAGTACATTTCTAAATGTCTTTCCTGCCCAATGGAAACAACAGAGTTCATTGTGGGCAAAACTGACCTAGAGGTAGATGAGGGCACTTTAATAGCTAATGTTAAATGCTTATTACCATGTCATCAATGTCTCAATCTATAATTTTATAAAAACATGAAATAAAACTTCTGTCTGCCTGCATTGGCATAAGTGAAACACGAACCAAGAAACACAGAGATTTCAACTAGGAAACTGGCAAAGGGGAAAAGTAATTTTAAAGAATTGGAAAACATTTGTTACTTGTGAGATAGAAGAAAGAAATGAATTTGATTTCATATAAATGGGGTGATAATTAATTTTGTGTTTTGACTTGCCTGAACCATGAGTGCCTAGATACTTGATCTAGTATTCTTCTGGGTATTCCTATGAGAGTTAGTGGGGTGAGATTAAGATATTACCACCCTGTTAAATAAGTCACATCCAGACTGTCAACCAGCATGTTATTTTCTTAAGTGGGAAATTTTTGGGGAAGATCTTTAAAAAGAGAGACTGATATGAAAAGTATAAGGAAGACTATTAGAGAAGAGAAAGAGAATGGAGAGGAAAGAGGGACAGTATAATGGGAAGCATGTTTAGACTATGTTACATGCATGTAAAAATATAAGTAAAACCACTAGGCTTCATGATTCATATGCACCAATTTAAAAAGAAAAACAAAAAACCTTTCAAGTTAGTAGACCAAGTAAAGCAAATTGTCCTCCTTAATGTGGGTGGGCCTCATCGAGCCAGTCAAAGCCCCAAATAAAATAAAAATACTGGTTCTCCCTTTAGTAAGAGGACTCCTTTCTGATTCCCTTTAAATAGGACATTGACTTTCCTTGCCTCTAAACAGAAATGGAAACACTGGCTCTCCTGGGTCTTCGGCCTGTTGACCAGCAGACTTTAGGTTACGCCATTAGCACTGTTGGCTCTCCGGTTTGCCAACTTATACCAGAAGTCTTGAGTCCTTTTAGCTTCCACATTGGCATGAGCCAGTTCTTTATAATAGGTCATATGCGTCCATGTATCTATTTGTCTAGCTACACATATACTATCAGGTTTGTTTCCTGGGAGAAGTCCTTTGAGTTACACAAAGCCATCATCTACACTCTGCAAATGATAGTCACCCAATCAAAGTCTACTCTTCTTTTTCTTTTAATGTATTTAGTTGTTGCAGAGTCTCACTGCACAGCTCAAACTCATGGTGATTCTCCTGCTTTCAGCCTCCCACGTGCTGGGATTACAGGCATGTGCCACTATGCCCATACTCTGACTGGCTCAGCCAGCCCAGGGGACAGGGCTGGTGTGGCATGTGGTGCTGGGGATTGATGTGCGCTTGTCTAAGCTTGCCTAAGCAGGCGCTCTGGTTTGCCGAACTATCTCACCAGCTCTCAAAGTCTATTCTGCTTGTACTTTCAGTTTTCAAATTGGCTTGCCTTCCTATGCTCCCCTGATGAGAATAAAGCAACAGTCCTAACACTACAGCAGAAGGCTACCTGCCAGATCCTAACTTCTTTTTTCCCCCACATAGATAATATTTCTTGTTTTAATCCTTTGGTTTTTTATGAACTCAGGTTGAATTTTTATATTTTACCTATTTCGGAGGAATAATTTGATTGTCTTTGATCCATATGGATCTACATGATCCATACACTTGGTGTTAAAGTGAGAGGGATTTGAATTGTGACATCAGGGCTTTAGCTACACTATTTTTGCACAAACTTATTTTGGTCTTTGCATTTCTGTGTTATTTTTATATTTCCTAGTGAATCCTGACTGTGGGATTCCTTCTAGATGAAAAATATGGAACAAATAATCAGCGTAGTTAGGCTCTCATCAAGTCAGAGAGGAAAGGTGCTGGATTCTAACACAAACAAGTGTCTTACTTGTAAACAGAGGCTCAATAACGCCTTGAGATCACAGAAGACTACTTGCAAGCGGAAGAATGTCCTCACACAATGGAAAGAGAAAAGGGCTTCCCAGAAAGAAGCCATATCAGTTATGAGCTAAAAAAAAAAAAAAAAAAAAAAAAAACTGGAGTTACTCTCAAGAACCATCTCAAGATGAATGTGAGAAGTTTCAGGGAGCAGCGCATTAGGGATGTGGAACAGTTGAGGCTAATATCAGCTGCTAGTCACTCTGCCCCCGGGCCCAGAGTCCTAATGCTAACATCATGCGTAACTCTGTTTACCTATTCTACTTATAGGTATGCTTGGGCTTCAGGGGATAGTTCCTGCTCCATGGACTCTCGCTGCATGCTCTACACATCTGCATGGGAGGAAGCCGCAATATCACAGAGTTTTGTTGAAGCAAATTTGCAACACTAATCTAGTTCGCCTTCCAGAAAATCTGTTTAAATCAACTCCTTTGAAATGCTGAAAATTGAAATTATGTGGCAAATTGGATGACTGTCGACAAAATTTATTAAGCTCCACATATCCTTACCAACTAGAGAGATGGGAGATTTAGAAAATTTTAAACAATAAATCATCAGGAAAAAATAAAAGTGCAGTGAGTTTCAAAATTTTTTCCTCAGGGAAAAATGAACATATACAGAAAGCACTAAATAGTACCTATCCAGAAAAGCAGAAGAAATAAAAGAGACCCATTGTTTGCCTCTTTTTTATGGACCTTTTTCCCCTTGTTGGTGTGAATGGCTGTCACTCACAGGGAATCCACCTGAGAAATACATTACCCTTACAGGTAGAAAGGAAAAGAGAGGCTGCTGTGGAGTAAGGGGTTGAATTACGCAACCCAGCTGAGAGCTCATTTCTTTTGTTTGTACCTATCTCCAGGATGATAGGAGCAGGCCCACGGAGGGAAGTTCTATATTTAGAATATGTTTGTGTCTTTAGTTTTGGATTTTCCAGTCAGTTTTGCACACTGAGAGCCATGTCACAAATTCTGACCATTACTTACTACTCAGCCTGGATAGACTTCCAATCCTACTATTGGAAAAAGTCACCCAGTGCTGTGACCAATGTCTCTTTTTCTAACCACGGTACTTCCTGTAGCTCATATACTGGGTACAATGGTTGAAAACCCCCTAAATATTTTCAAACCAATAGCACTAAAAACTTTTCCAACCTGCTGCATGTGACTTAAAAACATTTGACCACATCTTATGAGAAAAGAAATAAGATCAGACTGACAATCAAATAGGTTATAGATATACAAAGTTTATAGATATTTATCTCTAGTTTTATAGCACAGGTCAAATTTTTTAGTTTTAGCAGATTTTGGTTCTTGCTACAGAACTGGTGTGTTTATTTTCTGTCAGAACAGTGAGTTAAATCTAGTTTGATAAAGCCAAATCCTGGGGTCTGGAGTTAGCGTGGCAGAAAATTCTCTCCGCTAGCCAGTATGCTTCAGCTTGTTAGCTGCCCCACTAGCAGTTCCTGTTTGAGTTCTAGTTGTTCCTGTCTCAAAGACAGCTGCTCACTATGATGTACATCATGTCCCCAGCTGACCAGCCGTTCTGCTTCTGGGCTTCCTGCTTGCTCATCTCATACAAGCTCCAGACCATCGGAGATCAGGACCTTTATTGTGGGAACGATCCCAATCAGTGCCTGTTGATGTAAATAAATCTGCCTCCAAATCCTTGGTGTCCTTTTGGTGTTTCTGCTTGCCATTGCACTAGTATGTTTTAGTTATTGTTTTAGTGACTCCCAGTGCTCCCTGTGTTGTAGTTTAATCCTTGTTGTGAGGTGAAACAAACATGGAAATTTAATCGAACTGTGGATCTTTAGAGATGCTCTTTGGAAGCTGATTAGGACTCAAGTCCTATGAGGTCCCATGATTGAGTTCTGCTGGGTTTCTAAGAAGACACTTGCATGTTTCCTGTCTCTTGCTATGGGACGCCCTGTGCTGCCTCAGGACTCTGCCAGTAAAAACATCAAAAGTCAAGTCCTTGAATCATGTGAGCTAACTAAAATTTTCTTTTGCATTAAAGAACCCTGCCTCAAGTATTTCAGCATAGCAATAAAAAGCCAATTTATGAGAGTCTTGGTTGGGAATCATGGCTTTTTCCACTAAGGGGCAACCCTTACTCCCTGTGGGTGAGGTAGAGTCGTGGTCCAGTCTCCACTCCTTCCCGCATTCCTGCAGGCAAAGAGGCCAGGTGGTATCTGATGGTCAGCTATGCGAGGAGCTCAGCATACTCAGGCCTGTCTCTTCCTCCTCCCTTTCCTTGACCCTACCAGTCCTCAACCACTTTTACCCATTTGTAAGGGTTGTACAGGAATAATGCCACTGATGGCTATGAACACAGGGTAGTGGCACAGGAAGCCACTAGGCCAGCAGACTAAAGCATCACTTTCCAGCATCATTCCTTCAGCCACACAGTTGCCTATCTTGACTGACTCTGATGTAGGGAGGACATGGAATAGGTAGGTGGAGGAATTGTTATTTTTTCACCCCTATTGGAAAAGCCTTAGCATAAAGCCTGAAACCTTACAAGGCTTTGGTAATTTTTTTTGGAAAAGCCTTAGCATAATGCCTGAAACCTTACAGGGCTTTGGTAATTTTTTTTTTTTTTACTTACAAGTAAAGGTAGTAAGTGGATCCCATGAACAATGCAATGTCACCTGGTGCAAGAAGTACAACTAAAAAGGCCTCGAGGGTCAATCCAGCCACAAGGTCCCAAGGCAGACGTTGCTGTCAGAATAGAGAGCAGAGCAACCATCCTGCCAGGGAAAGTCAGGAGAAAGTGTCACTCTCAGAAGTTCCAGAACACAGCACTGTTATTAAAGTCTGGCAGGCTCAGTAAAAGCTGAAGGAATCTTCCTTGAGACCTCTTGATTTATTCATTTACTTTAAGCAAGCGGCTAGATCAGCCATCTCAGTGTTGAGGTTGTAAATCAAATAGTTTGAGAAAAAGCAAGATAAAGGGCCTGATTTGATTTCAGTTTCCATCTCTTTTAAAAACAGCAAGATTCAGAAATCCAGTGACCCAAAGTCGGGAACCGGATGAGGTCTGTTTAGTTTTCTATGACGGGGCATGGAAAGAGAAGAGGATAAGAGCAGATAGTGCATTTCTACCCCTCTGAGGAAGGCTATGCAAAAGGAATGTTCATTAACCGAAGCTGAGCTTCATTTTCTTTTTTTTTTTTTTTTTTTGTCTTTTTTTTGAGACAGGGTCTTGCTATGCAGTTCAGGCTGGCTTTAAGCTCACTTTGTAGCTCAGGCTGGTCTCGAACTCACAACAATCCTCCTGCCTCAGCCTCCCGAGTGCTGGGATTACAAGCATGCGCCACCACGCCCGGCTTTGAGCTTCATTTTCTCTCTTCAGGTAAAACCTGAGAATCATTTAATGGCAAAAGTACAGTCCTTAACCTCTTTTCTCGGTGCCAGAATATATTTGGTGTGATGGTTTGTTCCCGGGGCTGGGCTTGAATCTGGATTTCCAGGTCAACTTCTACCATCCATCCCATGTCTTCGTTAAAGTTATTTCTCCTGGGTGCATCTACATCTCCTTCTCTGAGATGAGAAGGGCTGAGCAGCCTTCTTCCACTGCTGGTGGGGTGGTGGCCCTGGCTCCCACAGCTTCTCTCTGGCCAGGGAACCTGAATCATATATATCAGAGGATGGTTACCTGTGAGGAAGCAGACGCTCAGGCAAGAGCATTGATCCACCAGCACCTCGCCTCTCCCTGTCCCATTTGGCAGCCACTTGCAAAGGTACTGCTGTGACTCCATCTGCCTATTTTCAGCAGAACATCAGGGAAAAAGGGTGTGAAGCGGAACTGCCTCTTTCAGATTTTTTCGAGTTGCTACTAATGGATGTCTAGGGACAGAAATGTTGGAAGACCTTTTAGGAAATCTCTTCTGAAACACACAAAAATATCTAGAGTTCACTAGGTAGTTGTGTCATATAACATGGGGAGGCCACCACAATTCTTGAAGCCCGTGATAATGTCTGATTTATCCAAGAGGAAAAGAAGCCATTGTGGATGAGTTAATCACTTGGAATAGAGAAGCAGATGCCAGATGTCTAGCGAAGAGCAATGCTTTTCTGTATTTTGAGATTTTAAAAGCCCCCCCAACACACAAGTGCACACACGTACGTCAACTCTGCAGTGTAAGTTATTCACGACTCGTGAAAACATGATTGTTTCAAAATAAATTCAAAATGACTGGTTTGTTTTGTTTCCATTTATGCTTATGAAAGTGGTAAAAAAAAGAATGCATGCATCTACTTGTAACCTGCTTAACTTTCACAACAGTTAGAGACCACATTGTCATTTTCCTTCTAAACTTTATGGTACTTGCTTTATTAAGTAATATCATCTTTTTTTTTCAAAAAGCTGAAAAACTCACTGATCTCTCAGTATTCCTTCTTTTCTGAGGCTAATGTCTCCAAAAATGCCCTGATTGCATGCAAAGGTCCAAAGCCCACCAGGAGTGCTCTCCACTTACTTGCTGATTGCTTGAGGAACCTTTTAAGAGTAAATATTTGCAGAACTGATAGACAGCTGGTGAGAAATGAGCAGGTAAGACAAGTGGTTAAAAAAAGAAAATGAGCTGAATGTGCAACCCCTGATTCTTTACTCTTCCTAAATCCCTCTCTGTGTTCAGCCAAAGGTTCTAGCAGATGAGGATCTTTGAAGCTTTATCTCAGGAGAGCACCATGCTTGGTGATTCCAGCACTGCACATGTGAAGTCAGCTCGGGAAATACAGCAAAATCCTATTAGGGGTTGGGGTGGGAGAGAGAGAGAGAGAGAGAGAGAGAGAGAGAGAGAGAGAGAGAGGGGCAGGCAGACAGACAGTCAGACAGACAGACACAGAGAGAGACAGAGACATAAGAGAGAAGGAAAGAGACAGAGAGAGAAAAAACAAAGAAGAAAAAAGAAAGAAAGAAAGAAAAAAATTGAAAATCAAGTCACTATAGGGGTTAGGTTGTGTCTATGTCTTGGGACACAGCTGTCCTCACAAGGTGCTCCGGTTCCCATGCTGTTGGTGAACAAGATGTGGGCAGGTAAAAGAACAGTCTTCAGGTTCCACAGAAGGATCAGAAGGATACAGTCAGATCCAGCCCCGGGCTCAAGTCCAGTTCTAGGCCTTACAAGGCCAGGCTGCCCAAGTCTGTCCATCTCCTTCAGTGCCCCTGACTTGCTCAAAGTACAGGTGCACAGGTGTGGTGCCACCCTTCCTACCCAAGCTCTAGAGGAGGTACCCCATAAAGACCACCAATTGGGGCATTTGTAACTAGCTTTGCAATATGATTTTTAACAGTCATTTGGCATTATTAAAAGATCACTAAACAGAGCTGAGAAAAGACTTCAAAAATAGATGTGATTCTGGACAAGATTCTAATAGCAGAATGGAATTTCTCCTTAAATTTATCTTTAAAGCTAGCTACAGTCAAAAGTAGGGCTGAGTAGAGGTAGGGTAGATGGGACACACACGGGGGCTGATGTCAGAGTTTGCCTGAGTGGTGTGGGAGATAAGAGGGTGGAAAGATGAGAAAAGATTAGCAGCAACTTCAATTCCTCCCCATAGCAATAATGATGTTTCGAACTATTCAAGTTTTTCAGTCAGTCTACTTAGGGTCAAAATCAAAGAGTACATTTTCGGTAACACTTATGGATGCTCCGGAAGGAGAAATAAGAGTGAGGGGGAGCTGGGGGCTTAGCTCAGTGGGAGCAAAGGGCCTAGAACTGGGTTCTGCTCGCAGCACGGTGAAAGAGAATGAGGCAGGGGAAAGAGGAGGGAGAGGTAGGAAGGAGAAAGGGGAAAAAGAGGAGGAGTAGGAAGGAAGAACAGGAGGAGGGGAGGAGGAAGGGGGAAAAGCAAGAAGCAGAGAAGGAGAGGAAGAGGAGGGGCAGAAGAAGAGAGGCGGGAGGAGGGGAAGGAAAAATAGGCAGGGGAGGAGGTAGGGGACGGGAAAGGGGAAAACAGGATGCGCAAGGGCTACCCAGTGTATCTTCATTGTGTCTATGTATCAGGGCCCATGCAAGGCCCTTGGAGCACTCGTGCATTGCTGTGGACATGCATCTACTGGCATACGGCAGCAGGCAAAACAGAGCAGCTGGAAGCCCCTGTCAAAGTCAAGACCATAACTATTCCCCATATCCCCTCCTAATCTCCAAACCCTGCCAAAAGGAGTAACAAGCCAAAGTGCTGTTCTTATTTTCTCAAACCCAGACAAATCAGTGGGCACAAGCCTCACCTTGGAGCACAGAGTCCAGTGCTGTGGGACAGGAGCAGCCGAGTGGATGGTTTAGAGCCTTCCGGAAGGAAACACTTCCCCACCTGTGGCCAGCTTCCTGACAGCACAGAGCCAGCTCCTCAGCATCAGGTACTTGGCTGCGGAACATTCAATCTCCTGGGCTTTGACTATCTTTGAGAATCTGCATGGAAAAGGGCAGTGTGTGTGTGTGTGTGTGTGTGTGTGTGTGTGTGGTGGGGGTGGAGGCTCAGTCTCTTATAGCAACCTGCTCTCCAGGGAATTCATCTATCCCCATGAGATCTGACCCAGCCTATAGGACCTGCACCAATTGCACCACAAAGGTAACAGTGACCCTAGCTGTTCTACCTGGCCCCACCTCCTGAAGGCCCCACTTCAGTGCCACCGTACACCAGCGACCAAGCTTCCAACACAAGAACTGTTGAGGCATAAACTACCTTAACCATAGTGGGGACCTCTTGCCACAAGAGGATGTGTCACTTTAAAGTTGTACTTCACCCGAGTGACTGGCTGAGCAGGACAGTAACGGATCCTGAGATGACATGGAGATGCCAGGCAGAGGGCAAGGTGCTCTCAGTAGCTACCTGCCTATGCTCCCAGCATGCTCTCACGGCCATTCTAGCCTGTGCCTCCGTGGAAGAGCCCATCACCCCACACCACAAGCTCCCACTGCTCACAGACAGTCAGACAGAGCTGTCCTGTCTCCTGGTCTTGGACTGTCAGCTTCCAACTCTGGGAGTTAAGCAAACCACTTTGCTGTGTAACATACCTAGTGGCTTGTAACAGAGATGCAGAATGAGCTACGATCGTTGCTTAAAGAAAGCCGACTACTTCTGTGGATTTTGAAAATGAAAAGAATGTGGTCTGTTCTAAGCCAAGGGAGTTATCCAGAAAAGAGAAACTGTAGACAAATTTTAAAATAATGGATGAACCACAATAAAAATTTGGAAAAAATAACGAATAGGATATATCATAGAAGAAATTAAAAGTGCACAAATGAGCCAAAGTTTTGGATATTGAATCTATTGACTTTTTCTTTTCTGAAGGGAGAAATAGCCAGGTCCCCAGTGTGAGTACTGAGATCACGCAAGAAAGATATCTGCCTCGAAGCATTGGTGAGGATCTTGCTATTCATTCTATGACAACCATTGGTATCCTTGTGTTAATGTTGCCCATAAACCTTAAGGTAGCTCTTAGTGTCTGCATGTGAATGTTGATTACAAGATATTTTCTACTTCTGGCTCATGTGAACTTGGATAACTTGGAACTGGCCTTTTAGTGGAATCAGAGCACACAATTGCCCATAGAGAGAAATGAGACAGATGTACAGATGGACATAGACCCAGAGCTGGCCCCCTGTCAGGCCACAGAGCAGAAAGACAGACTGTGTGGTTTCTAAAACCAGTGATGCATATCTGCTTTCAGCTTTGCCCAGTAGCTTCCACTCTGAGCTCTGAAAATATGCCCTGAGCTCTGTCTGCTGCTATTATCAGAGCAGCACTCTGAGATGTAGGGCTTAACTCTGTTTGGCAAAACCAAAGCCAACAAAACCCCCAGAGTATGGTTATAGTTTATAGGCACTCCAGGATCTGGAGGTCCAAGTCCTTTTTCAAGTCTTTGAAGCAAACTCTAAACTCTTTTTTTTTCCATTTATTTTTATTTTATTGAAATACAAATGTCAATCAGACAGTTTCAAAACACCTTAACCATACAGAGTCGATGAATTAATACATTGCAAACTGTTTTCATAACGTTTTGGTATTATAGAAGGTGCATACATGATATTATATTTACAGGTTTTTTTATAGCTGAATTGTATCAAAGATTCAATAATTATTTACCTAGTGGATGACCATAGCACTAAAAGCCGACATAATATCCTGTCCAACCACCATTAATGCAGATCTTGCCTCTCATAGAATTATGTAGAAGCACAGCGTTATCTATCCCAACTGTACTGTCTATACACACACATCATGATTTTCTCTTTCTACAACCCTTCCTTTGTCTACACCTGTCAAAAGTGGGCACTCCATTGACATTCAACTAACTTAGGTGCTTGAACTCGACACCACAATCCAACACAGTCCAGCATTCTGCAACCATAGGGAGTTATTCAAAGAAATTGTCGACCATATCCATTTACAGCTCAGCTTAATATTATGGGCTCACAATGTACACTTCATTTTTATACTTTTATACTTTTCTGCTGGATGGTTAAGACCTAGGTAGATCAAAACTTATATACCAACACATGAACTTTATATTTCCTATGTGGTCATTGAAGTCTTCTCAGGGTTTATCTTGTAGTCCTGTACATTATTCTGTAGTTCCTTTGTCTGTGTCATCCATGTGGATGAGTCACGGCCAATGCTTGA